>CAWVNZ010002105.1:0-187006 GCA_963930735.1 Dioctria linearis
TTTGAATAATTTACTATAGAAAAGGCAATCCCTGGCGCAATTAAAATTTGCGACAGTAAAAAATTATTTTTTGAAAAATTTACTATAGAAAAGGCAATCCCTGGCGTATTTAAAATTTGCGACAGTAAAAAATTAATTTTTAAAAATTTACTATAGAAAAGGCAATCCCAGGCGCAATTAAAATTTGCGACAGTAAAAAATTAATTTTTGAAAAATTTACTGTAGAAAAGGCAATCCCTGGCGTATTTAAAATTTGCGACAGTAAAGATTAATTTTTGAAAAATTTACTATAGAAAAGGCAATCCCTGTCGTAATTAAAATTTCCGACAGTAAAAAATTATTTTTTGAATAATTTACTATAGAAAAGGCAATCCCTGCCGCAATTAAAATTTGCGACAGTAAAAAATTAATTTTTGCAAAATTTACTGTAGAAAAGGCAATCCCTGGCGTATTTAAAATTTGCGACAGTATAAAATTAAATTTTGAAAAATTTACTGTAGAAAAGGCAATCCCTGGCGCAATTAAAATTTGCGACAGTAGAAAATTATTTTTTGAAAAATTTACTATAGAAAAGGCAATCCCTGGCGCAATTAAAATTTGCGACAGTAAAAAATTATTTTTTTGAAAATTTTACAGCAGAAAAGTCAATCCCTGGCGCAATTAAAATTTGCGACAGTAAAAAATTATTTTTTGCAAAATTTACTATAGAAAAGGCAATCCCTGGCGTATTTAAAATTTGCGACAGTAGAAAATTAATTAGTGAAAAATTTACTATAGAAAAGGCAATCCCTGGCGTATTTAAAATTTGTGACAGTAAAAAATTATTTTTTGATAAATTTACTATAGAAAAGGCAATCCCTGGCGTAATTAAAATTTTCGACAGTAAAAAATTAATTTTTGAAAAATTTACTATAGAAAAGGCAATCCATGGCGCAATTAAAATTTGCGACAGTAAAAAATTATTTTTTACAAAATTTACTATAGAAAAGGCAATCCCTTGCGCAATTAAAATTTGTGACAGTAAAAAATTATTTTTGGAAAATTTACTATAGAAAAGGCAATCCCTGGCGCAATTAAAATTTGCGACAGTAAAAAATTATTTTTTGGAAAATTTACTGTAGAAAAGGCAATCCCTGGCGCAATTAAAATTTGCGACAGTATAAAATTAAATTTTGAAAAATTTACTATAGAAAAGGCAATCCCTGGCGCAATTAAAAATTGCGACAGTAAAAAATTATTTTTTGAATAATTTACTATAGAAATGTCAATCCCTGGCGTAATTAAAATTTGCGACAGTAAAAAATTATTTTTTGAAAAATTTACTGTAGAAAAGGCAATCCCTGGCGCAATTAAAATGTGCGACAGTAGAAAATAATTTTTTGAAAAATTTACTATAGAAAAGGCAATCCCTGGCGCAATTAAAATTTGCGACAGTAAAAAATTATTTTTTGTATAATTTACTATAGAAAAGGCAATCCCTGGCGCAATTAAAATTTGCGACAGTAAAAAATTATTTTTTGAAAAATTTACTATAGAAAAGGCAATCCCTGGCGTAATTAAAATTTGCGACAGTAAAAAATTAATTTTTAAAAATTTACTATATAAAAGGCAATCTCTGGCGCAATTAAAATTTGCGGCAGTAAAAAATTAATTTTTGAAAAATTTACTGTAGAAAAGGCAATCCCTGGCGCAATTAAAATTTGCGACAGTATAAAATTAAATTTTGAAAAATTTACTATAGAAAAGGCAATCCCTGGCGCAATTAAAATTTGCGACAGTAAAAAATTATTTTTTGCAAAATTTACTATAGAAAAGGCAATCCCTTGCGCAATTAAAATTTGCGACAGTAAAAAATTATTTTTGAAAAATTTACTATAGAAAAGGCAATCCCTGGCGCAATTAAAATTTGCGACAGTAAAAAATTAATTTTTGAAAAATTTACTGTAGAAAAGGCCATCCCTGGCGTATTTAAAATTTGCGACAGTAAAGATTAATTTTTGAAAAATTTACTATAGAAAAGGCAATCCCTGTCGTAATTAAAATTTGCGACAGTAAAAAATTAATTTGTGAAAAATTTACTGTAGAAAAGGCAATCCCTGGCGTATTTAAAATTTGCGACAGTATAAAATTATTTTTTGAATAATTTACTATAGAAAAGGCAATCCCTGGCAGACTTAAAATTTGCGACAGTAAAAAATAATTTTTTGAAAAATTTACTATAGAAAAGGTAATCCCTGGCGCAATTACAATTTGCGACAGTAAAAAATTAATATTTGAAAAATTTACTATAGAAAAGGCAATCCCTGGCGTAATTAAAATTTGCGACAGTAAAAAATTATTTTTTGAATAATTTACTATAGAAAAGGCAATCCCTGGCGCAATTAAAATTTGCGACAGTAAAAAATTATTTTTTGAAAAATTTACTATAGAAAAGGCAATCCCTGGCGTAATTAAAATTTTCGACAGTAAAAAATTAATTTTTGAAAAATTTACTATAGAAAAGGCAATCCCTGGCGCAATTAAAATTTGCGACAGTAAAAAATTATTTTTTGCAAAATTTACTATAGAAAAGGCAATCCCTGGCGCAATTAAAATGTGCGACAGTAGAAAATTATTTTTTGAAAAATTTAATATAGAAAAGACAATCCCTGGCGTATTTAAAATTTGCGACAGTAAAAAATTATTTTTTGAATAATTTACTATAGAAAAGGCAATCCCTGGCGCAATTAAAATTTGCGACAGTAAAAAATGATTTTTTGAAAAATTTACTATAGAAAAGGCAACCCTGGCGTAATTAAAATTTGCGACAGTAAAAAATTAATTTTTAAAAATTTACTATAGAAAAGGTAATCTCTGGCGCAATTAAAATTTGCGGCAGTAAAAAATTAATTTTTGAAAAATTTACTGTAGAAAAGACAATCCCTGGCGTATTTAAAATTTGCGACAGTAAAAAATTCTTTTTTGAAAAATTTACTATAGAAAAGGCAATCCCTGGCGCAATTAAAATTTTCGACAGTAAAAAATTAATTTTTGAAAAATTTACTATAGAAAAGGCAATCCCTGGCGCAATTAAAATTTGCGACAGTAAAAAATTATTTTTTGCAAAATTTACTATAGAAAAGGCAATCCCTTGCGCAATTAAAATTTGCGACAGTAAAAAATTATTTTTTTGAAAAATTTACTATAGAAAAGGCAATCCCTGGCGCAATTAAAATTTGCGACAGTAAAAAATTATTTTTTGAAAAATTTACTGTAGAAAAGGCAATCCCTGGCGCAATTAAAATTTGCGACAGTATAAAATTAAATTTGAAAAATTTTCTAAAAAAAGGCAATCCATGGCGCAATTAAAATTTGCGACAGTAAAAAATTATTTTTTACAAAATTTACTATAGAAAAGGCAATCCCTGGCGTAATTAAAATTTTCGACAGTAAAAAATTAATTTTTGAAAAATTTACTATAGAAAAGGCAATCCCTGGCGCAATTAAAATTTGCGACAGTAAAAAATTATTTTTTGCAAAATTTACTATAGAAAAGGCAATCCCTGGCGCAATTAAAATGTGCGACAGTAGAAAATTATTTTTTGAAAAATTTACTATAGAAAAAACAATCCCTCGCGTATTTAAAATTTGCGACAGTAAAAAATTATTTTTTGAATAATTTACTATAGAAAAGGCAATCCCTGGCGTAATTAAAATTTTCGTCAGTAAAAAATTAATTTTTGAAAAATTTACTATAGAAAAGGCAATCCATGGCGCAATTAAAATTTGCGACAGTAAAAAATTATTTTTTACAAAATTTACTATAGAAAAGGCAATCCCTTGCGCAATTAAAATTTGCGACAGTAAAAAATTATTTTTGAAAAATTTACTATAGAAAAGGCTATCCCTGGTGCAATTAAAATTTGCGACAGTAAAAAATTATTTTTTGAATAATTTACTATAGAAAAGGCAATCCCTGGCGCAATTAAAATTTGCGACAGTAAAAAATTATTTTTTGAAAAATTTACTATAGAAAAGGCAATCCCTGGCGTATTTAAAATTTGCGACAGTAAAAAATTAATTTTTAAAAATTTACTATATAAAAGGCAATCCCAGGCGCAATTAAAATTTGCGACAGTAAAAAATTAATTTTGAAAAATTTACTGTAGAAAAGGCAATCCCTGGCGTATTTAAAATTTGCGACAGTAAAGATTAATTTTTGAAAAATTTACTATAGAAAAGGCAATCCCTGTCGTAATTAAAATTTCCGACAGTAAAAAATTATTTTTTAAATAATTTACTATAGAAAAGGCAATCCCTGGCGCAATTAAAATTTGCGACAGTAAAAAATTAATTTTTGCAAAATTTACTGTAGAAAAGGCAATCCCTGGCGTATTTAAAATTTGCGACAGTATAAAATTAAATTTTGAAAAATTTACTGTAGAAAAGGCAAACCCTGGCGCAATTAAAATTTGCGACAGTAGAAAATTATTTTTTGAAAAATTTACTATAGAAAAGGCAATCCCTGGCGCAATTAAAATTTGCGACAGTAAAAAATTATCTTTTTGAAAATTTTACAGCAGAAAAGTCAATCCCTGGCGCAATTAAAATTTGCGACAGTAAAAAATTATTTTTTGCAAAATTTACTATAGAAAAGGCAATCCCTGGCGTATTTAAAATTTGCGACAGTAGAAAATTAATTAGTGAAAAATTTACTATAGAAAAGGCAATCCCTGGCGTATTTAAAATTTGTGACAGTAAAAAATTATTTTTTGATAAATTTACTATAGAAAAGGCAATCCCTGGCGTAATTAAAATTTTCGACAGTAAAAAAATAATTTTTGAAAAATTTACTATAGAAAAGGCAATCCATGGCGCAATTAAAATTTGCGACAGTAAAAAATTATTTTTTACAAAATTTACTATAGCAAAGGCAATCCCTTGCGCAATTAAAATTTGTGACAGTAAAAAATTATTTTTTGGAAAATTTACTATAGAAAAGGCAATCCCTGGCGCAATTAAAATTTGCGACAGTAAAAAATTATTTTTTGGAAAATTTACTGTAGAAAAGGCAATCCCTGGCGCAATTAAAATTTGCGACAGTATAAAATTAAATTTTGAAAAATTTACTATAGAAAAGGCAATCCCTGGCGCAATTAAAAATTGCGACAGTAAAAAATTATTTTTTGAATAATTTACTATAGAAATGTCAATCCCTGGCGTAATTAAAATTTGCGACAGTAAAAAATTATTTTTTGAAAAATTTACTGTAGAAAAGGCAATCCCTGGCGCATTTAAAATGTGCGACAGTAGAAAATAATTTTTTGAAAAATTTACTATAGAAAAGGCAATCCCTGGCGCAATTAAAATTTGCGACAGTAAAAAAATTATTTTTTGTATAATTTACTATAGAAAAGGCAATCCCTGGCGCAATTAAAATTTGCGACAGTAAAAAATTATTTTTTGAAAAATTTACTATAGAAAAGGCAATCCCTGGCGTAATTAAAATTTGCGACAGTAAAAAATTAATTTTTAAAAATTTACTATATAAAAGGCAATCTCTGGCGCAATTAAAATTTGCGGCAGTAAAAAATTAATTTTTGAAAAATTTACTATAGAAAAGGCAATCCATGGCGCAATTAAAATTTGCGACAGTAAAAAATTATTTTTTGAAAAATTTACTATAGAAAAGGCAATCCCTGGCGTATTTAAAATTTGCGACAGTAAAAAATTAATTTTTAAAAATTTACTATAGAAAAGGCAATCCCAGGCGCAATTAAAATTTGCGACAGTAAAAAATTAATTTTTGAAAAATTTACCGTGGAAAAGGCAATCCCTGGCGTATTTAAAATTTGCGACAGTAAAAAATTAATTTTTGAAAAATTTACTATAGAAATGGCAATCCCTGGCGTATTTAAAATTTGCGACAGTAAAAAATTATTTTTTGAATAATTTACTATAGAAAAGGCAATCCCTGGCGCAATTAAAATTTGCGACAGTAAAAAATTATTTTTTGCAAAATTTACTATAGAAAAGGCAATCCCTTGCGCAATTAAAATTTGCGACAGTAAAAAATTATTTTTGAAAAATTTACTATAGAAAAGGCAATCCCTGGCGCAATTAAAATTTGCGACAGTAAAAAATTATTTTTTGAATAATTTACTATAGAAAAGGCAATCCCTGGCGCAATTAAAATTTGCGACAGTAAAAAATTATTTTTTGAAAAATTTACTATAGAAAAGGCAATCCCTGGCGTATTTAAAATTTGCGACAGTAAAGATTAATTTTTGAAAAATTTACTATAGAAAAGGCAATCCCTGTCGTAATTAAAATTTGCGACAGTAAAAAATTAATTTGTGAAAAATTTACTGTAGAAAAGGCAATCCCTGGCGTATTTAAAATTTGCGACAGTATAAAATTATTTTTTGAATAATTTACTATAGAAAAGGCAATCCCTGGCAGATTTAAAATTTGCGACAGTAAAAAATTATTTTTTGAAAAATTTACTATAGAAAAGGTAATCCCTGGCGCAATTACAATTTGCGACAGTAAAAAATTAATATTTGAAAAATTTACTATAGAAAAGGCAATCCCTGGCGTAATTAAAATTTGCGACAGTAAAAAATTATTTTTTGAATAATTTACTATAGAAAAGGCAATCCCTGGCGCAATTAAAATTTGCGACAGTAAAAAATTATTTTTTGAAAAATTTACTATAGAAAAGGCAATCCCTGGCGTAATTAAAATTTTCGACAGTAAAAAATTAATTTTTGAAAAATTTACTATAGAAAAGGCAATCCCTGGCGCAATTAAAATTTGCGACAGTAAAAAATTATTTTTTGCAAAATTTACTATAGAAAAGGCAATCCCTGGCGCAATTAAAATGTGCGACAGTAGAAAATTATTTTTTGAAAAATTTAATATAGAAAAGACAATCCCTGGCGTATTTAAAATTTGCGACAGTAAAAAATTATTTTTTGAATAATTTACTATAGAAAAGGCAATCCCTGGCGCAATTAAAATTTGCGACAGTAAAAAATGATTTTTTGAAAAATTTACTATAGAAAAGGCAACCCTGGCGTAATTAAAATTTGCGACAGTAAAAAATTAATTTTTAAAAATTTACTATAGAAAAGGTAATCTCTGGCGCAATTAAAATTTGCGGCAGTAAAAAATTAATTTTTGAAAAATTTACTGTAGAAAAGACAATCCCTGGCGTATTTAAAATTTGCGACAGTAAAAAATTATTTTTTGAAAAATTTACTATAGAAAAGGCAATCCCTGGCGTAATTAAAATTTTCGACAGTAAAAAATTAATTTTTGAAAAATTTACTATAGAAAAGGCAATCCCTGGCGCAATTAAAATTTGCGACAGTAAAAAATTATTTTTTGCAAAATTTACTATAGAAAAGGCAATCCCTTGCGCAATTAAAATTTGCGACAGTAAAAAATTATTTTTTTGAAAAATTTACTATAGAAAATGCAATCCCTGGCGCAATTAAAATTTGCGACAGTAAAAAATTATTTTTTGAAAAATTTACTGTAGAAAAGGCAATCCCTGGCGCAATTAAAATTTGCGACAGTATAAAATTAAATTTTGAAAAATTTTCTAAAAAAAGGCAATCCCTGGCGCAATTAAAATTTGCGACAGTAAAAAATTATTTTTTGGAAAATTTACTATAGAAAAGGCAATCCCTGGCGCAATTAAAATGTGCGACAGTAGAAAATTATTTTTTGAAAAATTTACTATAGAAAAAACAATCCCTCGCGTATTTAAAATTTGCGACAGTAAAAAATTATTTTTTGAATAATTTACTATAGAAAAGGCAATTCCTGGCGCAATTAAAATTTGCGACAGTAAAAAATTATTTTTTGAAAAATTTACTATAGAAAAGGCATCCCTGGCGTAATTAAAATATGCGACAGTAAAAAATTAATTTTTAAAAATTTACTATAGAAAAGGCAATCTCTGGCGCAATTAAAATTTGCGGCAGTAAAAAATTAATTTTTGAAAAATTTACTGTAGAAAAGACAATCCCTGGCGTATTTAAAATTTGCGACAGTAAAAAATTATTTTTTGAAAAATTTACTATAGAAAAGGCAATCCCTGGCGTAATTAAAATTTTCGACAGTAAAAAATTAATTTTTGAAAAATTTACTATAGAAAAGGCAATCCCTGGCGTAATTAAAATTTGCTACAGTAAAAAATTATTTTTTGCAAAATTTACTGTAGAAAAGGCAATCCCTGGCGCAATTAAAATTTGCGACAGTAGAAAATAATTTTTTGAAAAATTTACTATAGAAAAGGCAATCCCTGGCGTATTTAAAATTTGCGACAGTAAAAAATTATTTTTTGAATAATTTACTATAGAAAAGGCAATCCCTGGCGCAATTAAAATTTGCGATAGTAAAAAATTATATTTTGCAAAATTTACTGTAGAAAAGGCAATCCCTGGCGTATTTAAAATTTGCGACAGTAAAAAATTATTTTTTGAATAATTTACTATAGAAAAGGCAATCCCTGGCGCAGTTAAAATTTGCAACAGTAAAAAATTATTTTTTGAATAATTTACTATAGAAAGGGCAATACCTGGCGGAATTAAAATTTGCGACAGTAAAAAATTATTTTTTGCAAAATTTACTGTAGAAAAGGCAATCCCTGGCGTATTTAAAATTTGCGACAGTATAAAATTAAATTTTGAAAAATTTACTGTAGAAAAGGCAATCCCTGGCGCAATTAAAATTTGCGACAGTAGAAAATTATTTTTTGAAAAATTTTCTATAGAAAAGGCAATCCCTGGCGCAATTAAAATTTGCGACAGTAAAAAATTATTTTTTGAAAAATTTACTGTAGAAAAGTCAATCCCTGGCGCAATTAAAATTTGCGACAGTAAAAAATTATTTTTTGCAAAATTTACTATAGAAAAGGCAATCCCTGGCGTATTTAAAATTTGCGACAGTAGAAAATTAATTTGTGAAAAATTTACTATAGAAAAGGCAATCCCTGGCGTATTTAAAATTTGCGACAGTAAAAAATTATTTTTTGAAAAATTTACTATAGAAAAGGCAATCCCTGGCGTAATTAAAATTTTCGACAGTAAAAAATTAATTTTTGAATAATTTACTATAGAAAAGGCAATCCCTGGCGCAATTAAAATTTGCGACAGTAAAAAATTATTTTTTGCAAAATTTACTATAGAAAAGGCAATCCCTGGCGCAATTAAAATTTGCGACAGTAAAAATTAATTTTTAAAAATTTACTATAGAAAAGGCAATCTCTGGCGCAATTAAAATTTGCGGCAGTAAAAAATTAATTTTTGAAAAATTTACTGTAGAAAAGACAATCCCTGGCGTATTTAAAATTTGCGACAGTAAAAAATTATTTTTTGAAAAATTTACTATAGAAAAGGCAATCCCTGGCGTAATTAAAATTTTCGACAGTAAAAAATTAATTTTTGAAAAATTTACTATAGAAAAGGCAATCCCTGGCGCAATTAAAATTTGCGACAGTAAAAAATTATTTTTTGCAAAATTTACTATAGAAAAGGCAATCCCTTGCGCAATTAAAATTTTCGACAGTAAAAAATAATTTTTTTGAAAAATTTACTATAGAAAAGGCAATCCCTGGCGCAATTGAAATTTGCGACAATAAAAAATTATTTTTTGAAAAATTTACTGTAGAAAAGGCAATCCCTGGCGCAATTAAAATTTGCGACAGTATAAAATTAAATTTTGAAAAATTTGCTATAGAAAAGGCAATCCCTGGCGTAATTAAAATTTGCGACAGCAAAAAATTAATTTTTAAAATTTACTATAGAAAAGGCAATTTCTGGCGCAATTAAAATTTGCGGCAGTAAAAAATTAATTTTTGAAAAATTTACTGTAGAAAGGACAATCCCTGGCGCAATTAAAATTTGCGACAGTATAAAATTAAATTTTGAAAAATTTACTATAGAAAAGGCAATCCCTGGCGCAATTAAAATTTGCGACAGTAAAAAATTATTTTTTGAATAATTTACTATAGAAAAGGAAATCCCTGGCGTAATTAAAATTTGCTACAGTAAAAAATTATTTTTTGCAAAATTTACTGTAGAAAAGGCAATCCCTGGCGCAATTAAAATTTGCGACAGTAGAAAATAATTTTTTGAAAAATTTACTATAGAAAAGATAATCCCTGGCGTATTTAAAATTTGCGACAGTTAAAAATTATTTTTTGAATAATTTACTATAGAAAAGGCAATCCCTGGCGCAATTAAAATTTGCGACAGTAAAAAATATTTTTTGCAAAATTTACTATAGAAAAGGCAATCCCTTGCGCAATTAAAATTTGCGACAGTAAAAAATTATTTTTTTGAAAAAATTACTATAGAAAAAAGGGCGCAATTAAAATTTGCGACAGTAAAAAATTATTTTTTGACAAATTTACTGTAGAAAAGGCAATCCCTGGCGCAATTAAAATTTGCGACAGTATAAAATTAAATTTTGAAAAATTTGCTATAGAAAAGGCAATCCCTGGCGCAATTAAAAATTGCGACAGTAAAAAATTATTTTTTGAATAATTTACTATAGAAAAGGCAATCCCTGGCGCAATTAAAATTTGCGACAGTAAAAAATTATTTTTTGCAAAATTTACTGTAGAAATGGCAATCCCTGGCGTATTTAAAATTTGCGACAGTATAAAATTAAATTTTGAGAAATTTACTGTAGAAAAGGCAATCCCTGGCGCAATTAAAATTTGCGACAGTAGAAAATTATTTTTTGAAAAATTTTCTATAGAAAGGGCAATCCCTGGCGCAATTAAAATTTGCGACAGTAAAAAATTATTTTTTGAAAAATTTACTGTAGAAAAGTCAATCCCTGGCGCAATTAAAAGTTGCGACAGTATAAAATTAAATTTTGAAAAATTTGCTATAGAAAAGACAATCCCTGGCGCAATTAAAAATTGCGACAGTAAAAAATTATTTTTTGAATAATTTACTATAGAAATGTCAATCCCTGGCGTAATTAAAATTTGCGACAGTAAAAAATTATTTTTTGAAAAATTTACTGTAGAAAAGGCAATCCCTGGCGCAATTAAAATGTGCGACAGTAGAAAATAATTTTTTGAAAAATTTACTATAGAAAAGGCAATCCCTGGCGCAATTAAAATGTGCGACAGTAGAAAATAATTTTTTGAAAAATTTACTATAGAAAAGGCAATCCCTGGCGTATTTAAAATTTGCGACGGTAAAAAATTATTTTTTGAATAATTTACTATAGAAAAAGCAATCCCTGGCGCAGTTAAAATTTGCGACAGTAAAAAATTATTTTTTGAATAATTTACTATAGAAAAGGCAATCCCTGCCGCAATTAAAATTTGCGACAGTAAAAAATTATTTTTTGCAAAATTTACTGTAGAAAAGGCAATACCTGGCGTATTTAAAATTTGCGACAGTATAAAATTAAATTTTGAAAAATTTACTGTAGAAAAGGCAATCCCTGACGCAATTAAAATTTGCGACAGTAGAAAATTATTTTTTGAAAAATTTTCTATAGAATAGGCAATCCCTGGCGCAATTAAAATTTGCGACAGTAAAAAATTATTTTTTGAAAAATTTACTGTAGAAAAGTCAATCCCTGGCGCAATTAAAATTTGCGACAGTAAAAAATTATTTTTTGCAAAATTTACTATAGAAAAGGCAATCCCTGGCGTATTTAAAATTTGCGACAGTAGAAAATTAATTTGTGAAAAATTTACTATCGAAAAGGCAATCCCTGGCGTATTTAAAATTTGCGACAGTAAAAAATTATTTTTTGAAAACTTTACTATAGAAAAGGCAATCCCTGGCGTAATTAAAATTTTCGACAGTAAAAAATTAATTTTTGAATAATTTACTATAGAAAAGGCAATCCCTGGCGCAATTAAAATTTGCGACAGTAAAAAATTATTTTTTGCAAAATTTACTATAGAAAAGGCAATCCCTGGCGCAATTAAAATTTGCGACAGTAAAAATTAATTTTTAAAAATTTACTATAGAAAAGGCAATCTCTGGCGCAATTAAAATTTGCGGCAGTAAAAAATTAATTTTTGAAAAATTTACTGTAGAAAAGACAATCCCTGGCGTATTTAAAATTTGCGACGGTAAAAAATTATTTTTTGAATAATTTACTATAGAAAAGGCAATTTCTGGCGCAATTAAAATTTGCGGCAGTAAAAAATTAATTTTTGAAAAATTTACTGTAGAAAGGACAATCCCAGGCGCAATTAAAATTTGCGACAGTATAAAATTAAATTTTGAGAAATTTACTATAGAAAAGGCAATCCCTGGCGTAATTAAAATTTGCTACAGTAAAAAATTATTTTTTGCAAAATTTACTGAAGAAAAGGCAATCCCTGGCGCAATTAAAATTTGCGACAGTAGAAAATAATTTTTTGAAAAATTTACTATAGAAAAGGCAATCCCTGGCGTATTTAAAATTTGCGACAGTAAAAAATTATTTTTTGAATAATTTACTATAGAAAAGGCAATCCCTTGCGCAATTAAAATTTGCGACAGTAAAAAATTATTTTTTTGAAAAATTTACTATAGAAAAGGCAATCCCTGGCGCAATTAAAATTTGTGACAGTAAAAAATTATTTTTCGACAAATTTACTGTAGAAAAGGCAATCCCTGGCGCAATTAAAATTTGCGACAGTAGAAAATAATTTTTTGAAAAATTTACTATAGAAAAGGCAATCCCTGGCGCAATTAAAATTTGCGACAGTAAAAAATAATTTTTTGCAAAATTTACTATAGAAAAGGCAATCCCTTGCGCAATTAAAATTTGCGACAGTAAAAAATTATTTTTTTGAAAAAATTACTATAGAAAAAAGGGCGCAATTAAAATTTGCGACAGTAAAAAATTATTTTTTGACAAATTTACTGTAGAAAAGGCAATCCCTGGCGCAATTAAAATTTGCGACAGTATAAAATTAAATTTTGAAAAATTTGCTATAGAAAAGGCAATCCCTGGCGCAATTAAAAATTGCGACAGTAAAAAATTATTTTTTGAATAATTTACTATAGAAAAGGCAATCCCTGGCGCAATTAAAATTTGCGACAGTAAAAAATTATTTTTTGCAAAATTTACTGTAGAAATGGCAATCCCTGGCGTATTTAAAATTTGCGACAGTATAAAATTAAATTTTGAGAAATTTACTGTAGAAAAGGCAATCCCTGGCGCAATTAAAATTTGCGACAGTAGAAAATTATTTTTTGAAAAATTTTCTATAGAAAGGGCAATCCCTGGCGCAATTAAAATTTGCGACAGTAAAAAATTATTTTTTGAAAAATTTACTGTAGAAAAGTCAATCCCTGGCGCAATTAAAAGTTGCGACAGTATAAAATTAAATTTTGAAAAATTTGCTATAGAAAAGGCAATCCCTGGCGCAATTAAAAATTGCGACAGTAAAAAATTATTTTTTGAATAATTTACTATAGAAATGTCAATCCCTGGCGTAATTAAAATTTGCGACAGTAAAAAATTATTTTTTGAAAAATTTACTGTAGAAAAGGCAATCCCTGGCGCAATTAAAATGTGCGACAGTAGAAAATAATTTTTTGAAAAATTTACTATAGAAAAGGCAATCCCTGGCGCAATTAAAATGTGCGACAGTAGAAAATAATTTTTTGAAAAATTTACTATAGAAAAGGCAATCCCTGGCGTATTTAAAATTTGCGACGGTAAAAAATTATTTTTTGAATAATTTACTATAGAAAAAGCAATCCCTGGCGCAGTTAAAATTTGCGACAGTAAAAAATTATTTTTTGAATAATTTACTATAGAAAAGGCAATCCCTGCCGCAATTAAAATTTGCGACAGTAAAAAATTATTTTTTGCAAAATTTACTGTAGAAAAGGCAATACCTGGCGTATTTAAAATTTGCGACAGTATAAAATTAAATTTTGAAAAATTTACTGTAGAAAAGGCAATCCCTGACGCAATTAAAATTTGCGACAGTAGAAAATTATTTTTTGAAAAATTTTCTATAGAATAGGCAATCCCTGGCGCAATTAAAATTTGCGACAGTAAAAAATTATTTTTTGAAAAATTTACTGTAGAAAAGTCAATCCCTGGCGTATTTAAAATTTGCGACAGTAGAAAATTAATTTGTGAAAAATTTACTATAGAAAAGGCAATCCCTGGCGTATTTAAAATTTGCGACAGTAAAAAATTATTTTTTGAAAAATTTACTATAGAAAAGGCAATCCCTGGCGTAATTAAAATTTTCGACAGTAAAAAATTAATTTTTGAATAATTTACTATAGAAAAGGCAATCCCTGGCGCAATTAAAATTTGCGACAGTAAAAAATTATTTTTTGCAAAATTTACTATAGAAAAGGCAATCCCTGGCGCAATTAAAATTTGCGACAGTAAAAATTAATTTTTAAAAATTTACTATAGAAAAGGCAATCTCTGGCGCAATTAAAATTTGCGGCAGTAAAAAATTAATTTTTGAAAAATTTATTGTAGAAAAGACAATCCCTGGCGTATTTAAAATTTGCGACGGTAAAAAATTATTTTTTGAATAATTTACTATAGAAAAGGCAATTTCTGGCGCAATTAAAATTTGCGGCAGTAAAAAATTAATTTTTGAAAAATTTACTGTAGAAAGGACAATCCCAGGCGCAATTAAAATTTGCGACAGTATAAAATTAAATTTTGAGAAATTTACTATAGAAAAGGCAATCCCTGGCGTAATTAAAATTTGCTACAGTAAAAAATTATTTTTTGCAAAATTTACTGAAGAAAAGGCAATCCCTGGCGCAATTAAAATTTGCGACAGTAGAAAATAATTTTTTGAAAAATTTACTATAGAAAAGGCAATCCCTGGCGTATTTAAAATTTGCGACAGTAAAAAATTATTTTTTGAATAATTTACTATAGAAAAGGCAATCCCTTGCGCAATTAAAATTTGCGACAGTAAAAAATTATTTTTTTGAAAAATTTACTATAGAAAAGGCAATCCCTGGCGCAATTAAAATTTGTGACAGTAAAAAATTATTTTTCGACAAATTTACTGTAGAAAAGGCAATCCCTGGCGCAATTAAAATTTGCGACAGTATAAAATTAAATTTTGAAAAATTTGCTATAGAAAAGGCAATCCCTGGCGCAATTAAAAATTGCGACAGTAAAAAATTATTTTTTGAATAATTTACTATAGAAAAGGCAATCCCTGGCGCAATTAAAATTTGCGACAGTAAAAAATTATTTTTTGCAAAATTTACTGTAGAAAAGGCAATCCCTGGCGTATTTAAAATTTGCGACAGTATAAAATTAAATTTTGAAAAATTTACTGTAGAAAAGGCAATCCCTGGCGCAATTAAAATTTGCGACAGTAGAAAATTATTTTTTGAAAAATTTTCTATAGAAAAGGCAATCCCTGGCGCAATTAAAATTTGCGACAGTAAAAAATTATTTTTTGAAAAATTTACTGTAGAAAAGTCAATCCCTGGCGCAATTAAAATTTGCGACAGTATAAAATTAAATTTTGAAAAATTTGCTATAGAAAAGGCAATCCCTGGCGCAATTAAAAATTGCGACAGTAAAAAATTATTTTTTGAATAATTTACTATAGAAATGTCAATCCCTGGCGTAATTAAAATTTGCGAGAGTAAAAAATTATTTTTTGAAAAATTTACTGTAGAAAAGGCAATCCCTGGCGCAATTAAAATGTGCGACAGTAGAAAATAATTTTTTGAAAAATTTACTATAGAAAAGGCAATCCCTGGCGCAATTAAAATTTGCGACAGTAAAAAATTATTTTTTGCAAAATTTACTGTAGAAAAGGCAATCCCTGGCGTATTTAAAATTTGCGACAGTATAAAATTAAATTTTGAAAAATTTACTGTAGAAAAGGCAATCCCTGGCGCAATTAAAATTTGCGACAGTAGAAAATTATTTTTTGAAAAATTTTCTATAGAAAAGGCAATCCCTGGCGCAATTAAAATTTGCGACAGTAAAAAATTATTTTTTGCAAAATTTACTGTAGAAAAGGCAATCCCTGGCGTATTTAAAATTTGCGACAGTATAAAATTAAATTTTGAAAAATTTACTGTAGAAAAGGCAATCCCTGGCGCAATTAAAATTTGCGACAGTAGAAAATTATTTTTTGAAAAATTTTCTATAGAAAAGGCAATCCCTGGCGCAATTAAAATTTGCGACAGTAAAAAATTATTTTTTGAAAAATTTACTGTAGAAAAGTCAATCCCTGGCGCAATTAAAATTTGCGACAGTATAAAATTAAATTTTGAAAAATTTACTGTAGAAAAGGCAATCCCTGGCGCAATTAAAATTTGCGACAGTAAAAAATTATTTTTTGAATAATTTACTATAGAAAAGGCAATTTCTGGCGCAATTAAAATTTGCGGCAGTAAAAAAATTTTTTGAAAAATTTGCTGTAGAAAGGACAATCCCTGGCGCAATTAAAATTTGCGACAGTATAAAATTAAATTTTGAAAAATTTACTATAGAAAAGGCAATCCCTGGCGTAATTAAAATTTGCTACAGTAAAAAATTATTTTTTGAAAAATTTACTATAGAAAGGGCAATCCCTGGCGCAATTAAAATTTGCGACAGTAAAAAATTATTTTTTGCAAAATTTACTATAGAAAAGGCAATCCCTTGCGCAATTAAAATTTGCGACAGTAAAAAATTATTTTTTTGAAAAATTTACTATAGAAAAGGCAATCCCTGGCGCAATTAAAATTTGCGACAGTAAAAAATTATTTTTTGAAAAATTTACTGTAGAAAAGGCAATCCCTGGCGCAATTAAAATTTGCGACAGTAGAAAATAATTTTTTGAAAAATTTACTATAGAAAAGGCAATCCCTGGCGTATTTAAAATTTGCGACAGTAAAAAATTATTTTTTGAATAATTTACTATAGAAAAGGCAATCCCTGGCGAATTTAAAATTTGCGACGGTAAAAAATTATTTTTTGAATAATTTACTATAGAAAAGGCAATCCCTGGCGTAATTAAAATTTGCGACAGCAAAAAATTAATTTTTGAAAATTTACTATAGAAAAGGCAATCTCTTGCGCAATTAAAATTTGCGGCAGTAAAAAATTATTTTTTGAATAATTTACTATAGAAAAGGCAATCCCTGGCGCAATTAAAATTTGCGACAGTATAAAATTAAATTTTGAAAAATTTACTATAGAAAGGCAATCCCTGGCGCAATTAAAATTTGCGACAGTAAAAAATTATTTTTTGAATAATTTACTATAGAAAAGGCAATCCCTGGCGTAATTAAAATTTGCTACAGTAAAAAATTATTTTTTGCAAAATTTACTGTAGAAAAGGCAATCCCTGGCGCAATTAAAATTTGCGACAGTAGAAAATAATTTTTTGAAAAATTTACTATAGAAAAGGCAATCCCTGGCGTATTTAAAATTTGCGACAGTAAAAAATTATTTTTTGAATAATTTACTATAGAAAAGGCAATCCCTGGCGCAATTAAAATTTGCGACAGTAAAAAATTATTTTTTGCAAAATTTACTACAGAAAAGGCAATCTCTTGCGCAATTAAAACTTGCGACAGTAAAAAATTATTTTTTTGAAAAATTTACTATAGAAAAGGCAATCCCTGGCGCAATTAAAATTTGCGACAGAAAAAAATTATTTTTTGACAAATTTACTGTAGAAAAGGCAATCCCTGGCGCAATTAAAATTTGCGACAGTATAAAATTAAATTTTGAAAAATTTGCTATAGAAAAGGCAATCCCTGGCGCAATTAAAAATTGCGACAGTAAAAAATTATTTTTTGAATAATTTACTATAGAAATGTCAATCCCTGGCGTAATTAAAATTTGCGACAGTAAAAAATTATTTTTTGAAAAATTTACTGTAGAAAAGGCAATCCCTGGCGCAATTAAAATGTGCGACAGTAGAAAATAATTTTTTGAAAAATTTACTATAGAAAAGGCAATCCCTGGCGTATTTAAAATTTGCGACAGTAAAAAATTATTTTTTGAATAATTTACTATAGAAAAGGCAATCCCTGGCGCAATTAAAATTTGCGACAGTAAAAAATTATTTTTTGAAAAATTTACTATAGAAAAGGCAATCCCTGGCGTATTTAAAATTTGCGACAGTAAAAAATAAATTTTAAAAATTTACTATAAAGTCCCAGGCGCAATTAAAATTTGCGACAGTAAAAAATTAATTTTTGAAAAATTTACTATAGAAAGGGCAATCCCTGGCGCAATTAAAATTTGCGACAGTAAAAAATTATTTTTTGCAAAATTTACTATAAAAAAGGCAATCCCTGGCGTATTTAAAATTTGCGACAGTTAAAAATTAATTTGTGAAACATTTACTACAGAAAAGGCAATCCCTGGCGTAATTGAAATTTGCGACAGTAAAAAATTATTTTTGCAAAACTTACTGTAGAAAAGGCAATTCCTGGCGGAATTAAAATTTGCGACAGTAAAAAATTATTTTTTGCAAAATTTACTATAGAAAAGGCAATCCCTGGCGCAATTAAAATTTGCGACAGTAAAAAATTATTTTTTGCAAAATTTACTGAAGAAAAGGCAATCCCTGGCGCAATTAAAATTTGCGACAGTAGAAAATTATTTTTTGAAAAATTTACTATAGAAAAGGCAATCCCTGGCGGATTTAAAATATGCGACAGTAAAAAATTATTTTTTGAATAATTTACTATAGAAAAGGCAATCCCTGGCGCAATTAAAATTTGCGACAGTAAAAAATTATTTTTTGAATAATTTACTATAGAAAAGGCAATCCCTGGCGGTTTTAAAATTTGCGGCAGTAAAAAATTAATTTTTCAAAAATTTACTATAGAAAAGGCAATCCCTGGCGGATTTAAAATTTGCGGCAGTAAAAAATTAATTTTTCAAAAATTTACTATAGCAAAGGCAATCCGTGGCGTAATTAAAATTTGCGACAGTAAAAAATTATTTTTTGAAAAATTTACTATAGGAAAGGTAATCCCTGGTGCAATTAAAATTTGCGACAGTAAAAAATTATTTTTTGAATAATTTACTATAGAAAAGGCAATCCCTGGCGCAGTTAAAATTTGCGACAGTAGAAAATTATTTTTTGAAAAATTTACTATAGAAAGGCAATCCCTGGCGTAATTAAAATTTTCGACAGTAAAAAATTAATTTTTGAAAATTTTACTATAGAAAAGGCAATCCCTGGCGCAATTAAAATTTGCGACAGTAAAAAATTAATTTTTGAAAAATTTACTATAGAAAAGGCAATCCCTGGCGCAATTAAAATTTGCGACAGTAAAAAATTATTTTGTTTCAAAATTTACTATAGAAAAGGCAATCCCTGGCGAATTTAAAATTTGCGACAGTAAAAAATTATTTTTTGCAAAATTTACTATAGAAAAGGCAATCCCTGGCGCAATTAAAATTTGCGACAGTAAAAAATTAATTTTTGAAAAATTTACTATAGGAAAGGTAATCCCTGGTGCAATTAAAATTTGCGACAGTAAAAAATTATTTTTTGAATAATTTACTATAGAAAAGGCAATCCCTGGCGCAGTTAAAATTTGCGACAGTAGAAAATTATTTTTTGAAAAATTTACTATAGAAAAGGCAATCCCTGGCGGATTTAAAATTTGCGGCAGTAAAAAATTAATTTTTCAAAAATTTACTATAGCAAAGGCAATCCCTGGCGTAATTAAAATTTGCGACAGTAAAAAATTATATTTTGAAAAATTTACTATAGGAAAGGTAATCCCTGGTGCAATTAAAATTTGCGACAGTAAAAAATTATTTTTTGAATAATTTACTATAGAAAAGGCAATCCCTGGCGCAGTTAAAATTTGCGACAGTAGAAAATTATTTTTTGAAAAATTTACTATAGAAAAGGCAATCCCTGGCGTAATTAAAATTTTCGACAGTAAAAAATTAATTTTTGAAAATTTTACTATAGAAAAGGCAATCCCTGGCGCAATTAAAATTTGCGACAGTAAAAAATTAATTTTTGAAAAATTTACTATAGAAAAGGTAATCCCTGGCGCAATTAAAATTTGCGACAGTAAAAAATTATTTTGTTTCAAAATTTACTATAGAAAAGGCAATCCCTGGCGAATTTAAAATTTGCGACAGTAAAAAATTATTTTTTGCAAAATTTACTATAGAAAAGGCAATCCCTGGCGCAATTAAAATTTGCGACAGTTAGAAATTAATTTTTGAAAAATTTACTATAGAAAAGGCAATCCCTGGCGCAATTAAAACTTGCGACAGTAAAAAATAATTTTTTGCAAAATTTACTGTAGAAAAGGCAATCCCTGGCGTATTTAAAATTTGCGACAGTATAAAATTATTTTTGAATAATTTACTATAGAAAAGGCAATCCCTGGCGTATTTAAAATTTAAGACAGTAGAAAATTAATTTGTGAAAAATTTACTATAGAAAAGGCAATCCCTGGTGTATTTAAAATTTGCGACAGTAAAAAATTATTTTTTGAAAAATTTACTATAGAAATGGCAATCCCTGGCGTATTTAAAATTTGCGACAGTAAAAAATATTTTTTGCAAAATTTACTATAGAAAAGGCATTCCCTGGCGCAATTAAAATTTGCGACAGTAAAAAATTATTTTTTGCAAAATTTACTATAGAAAAGGCAATCCCTGGAGTATTTAAAATTTGCGACAGTATAAAATTAATTTGTGAAATATTTACTATAGAAAAGGCAATCCCTGGCGTATTTAAAATTTGCGACAGTAAAATATTATTTTTGAAAAATTTACTATAGAAAAGGCAATTCCTGGCGTAATTAAAATTTTCGACAGTAAAAAATTAATTTTTGAAAAATTTACTATAGAAAAGGCAATCCCTGGCCCAATTAAAATTTGCGGCAGTAAAAATTTTTTTTTTGCAAAATTTACTATAGAAAAGGCAATCCCTGGCGTAGTTAAAATTTGCGACAGTAAAAAATTAATTTTTGAAAAATTTACTATCGAAAAGGCAATCCCTGGCGCAATTAAAATTTGCGACAGTAAAAAATTATTTTGTTTCAAAATTTACTATAGAAAAGGCAATCCCTGGCGAATTTAAAATTTGCGACAGTAAAAAATTATTTTTTGCAAAATTTACTATAGAAAAGGCAATCCCTGGCGCAATTAAAATTTGCGACAGTAAAAAATTAATTTTTGAAAAATTTACTATAGGAAAGGTAATCCCTGGTGCAATTAAAATTTGCGAGAGTAAAAAATTATTTTTTGAATAATTTACTATAGAAAAGGCAATCCCTGGCGCAGTTAAAATTTGCGACAGTAGAAAATTATTTTTTGAAAAATTTACTATAGAAAAGGCAATCCCTGGCGGATTTAAAATTTGCGGCAGTAAAAAATTAATTTTTCAAAAATTTACTATAGCAAAGGCAATCCCTGGCGTAATTAAAATTTGCGACAGTAAAAAATTATTTTTTGAAAAATTTACTATAGGAAAGGTAATCCCTGGTGCAATTAAAATTTGCGACAGTAAAAAATTATTTTTTGTATAATTTACTATAGAAAAGGCAATCCCTGGCGCAGTTAAAATTTGCGACAGTAGAAAATTATTTTGTTTCAAAATTTACTATAGAAAAGGCAATCCCTGGCGAATTTAAAATTTGCGACAGTAAAAAATTATTTTTTGCAAAATTTACTATAGAAAAGGCAATCCCTGGCGCAATTAAAATTTGCGACAGTAAAAAATTAATTTTTGAAAAATTTACTATAGGAAAGGTAATCCCTGGTGCAATTAAAATTTGCGAGAGTAAAAAATTATTTTTTGAATAATTTACTATAGAAAAGGCAATCCCTGGCGCAGTTAAAATTTGCGACAGTAGAAAATTATTTTTTGAAAAATTTACCATAGAAAAGGCAATCCCTGGCGGATTTAAAATTTGCGGCAGTAAAAAATTAATTTTTCAAAAATTTACTATAGCAAAGGCAATCCCTGGCGTAATTAAAATTTGCGACAGTAAAAAATTATTTTTTGAAAAATTTACTATAGGAAAGGTAATCCCTGGTGCAATTAAAATTTGCGACAGTAAAAAATTATTTTTTGAATAATTTACTATAGAAAAGGCAATCCCTGGCGCAGTTAAAATTTGCGACAGTAGAAAATTATTTTTTGAAAAATTTACTATAGAAAAGGCAATCCCTGGCGTAATTAAAATTTTCGACAGTAAAAAATTAATTTTTGAAAATTTTACTATAGAAAAGGCAATCCCTGGCGCAATTAAAATTTGCGACAGTAAAAAATTAATTTTTGAAAAATTTACTATAGAAAAGGCAATCCCTGGCGCAATTAAAATTTGCGACAGTAAAAAATTATTTTGTTTCAAAATTTACTATAGAAAAGGCAATCCCTGGCGAATTTAAAATTTGCGACAGTAAAAAATTATTTTTTGCATAATTTACTATAGAAAAGGCAATCCCTGGCGCAATTAAAATTTGCGACAGTTAGAAATTAATTTTTGAAAAATTTACTATAGAAATGGCAATCCCTGGCGCAATTAAAACTTGCGACAGTAAAAAATAATTTTTTGCAAAATTTACTGTAGAAAAGGCAATCCCTGGCGTATTTAAAATTTGCGACAGTATAAAATTATTTTTGAATAATTTACTACAGAAGAGGCAATCCCTGGCGCAATTAAATTTGTGACAGTAAAAATTATTTTTTGAATAATTTACTATAGAAAAGGCAATCCCTGGCGCAATTAAAATTTGCGACAGTAAAAAATTATTTTTTGAATAATTTACTATACAAAAGGCAATCCCTGGCACGATTAAAATTTGCGACTGTAAAAAATTATTTTTTGAATAATTTACTATAGAAAAGGCACTCCCTGGCGCAATTAAAATTTGCGACAGTAAAAAATTATTTTTGAATAATTTACTATACAAAAGGCAATCCCTGGCGTATTTAAAATTTGCGACAGTATAAAATTAAATTTTGAAAAATTTACTGTAGAAAAGGCAATCCCTGGCGCAATTAAAATTTGCGACAGTATAAAATTAAATTTTGAAAAATTTACTGTAGAAAAGGCAATCCCTGGCGCAATTAAAATTTGCGACAGTAAAAAATTATTTTTTGAAAAATTTACTGTAGAAAAGTCAATCCCTGGCGCAATTAAAATTTGCGACAGTAAAAAATTATTTTTTGCAAAATTTACTATAGAAAAGGCAATCCCTGGCGTATTTAAAATTTAAGACAGTAGAAAATTAATTTGTGAAAAATTTACTATAGAAAAGGCAATCCCTGGAGTATTTAAAATTTGCGACAGTAAAAAATTATTTTTTGAAAAATTTACTATAGAAATGGCAATCCCTGGCGTATTTAAAATTTGCGACAGTAAAAAATATTTTTTGCAAAATTTACTATAGAAAAGGCATTCCCTGGCGCAATTAAAATTTGCGACAGTAAAAAATTATTTTTTTCAAAATTTACTATAGAAAAGGCAATCCCTGGAGTATTTAAAATTTGCGACAGTATAAAATTAATCTGTGAAATATTTACTATAGAAAAGGCAATCCCTGGCGTATTTAAAATTTGCGACAGTAAAATATTATTTTTGAAAAATTTACTATAGAAAAGGCAATTCCTGGCGTAATTAAAATTTTCGACAGTAAAAAATTAATTTTTGAAAAATTTACTATAGAAAAGGCAATCCCTGGCCCAATTAAAATTTGCGGCAGTAAAAAATTTTTTTTTGCAAAATTTACTATAGAAAAGGCAATCCCTGGCGTAGTTAAAATTTTCGACAGTAAAAAATTAATTTTTGAAAAATTTACTATAGAAAAGGCAATCCCTGGCGCAATTAAAATTTGCGACAGTAAAAAATTATTTTTTGCAAAATTTACTATAGAAATGGCAATCCCTGGCGTATTTAAAATTTGCGACAGTAAAAAATTATTTTTTGCAAAATTTACTATAGAAAAGGCAATCCCTGGCGCAATTAAAATTTGCGACGGTAAAAAATTAATTTTTGAAAAATTTACTATAGAAAAGGCAATCCCTGGCGCAATTAAAATTTGCGACAATAAAAAATTATTTTTTGAAAAATTTACTGTAGAAAAGGCAATCCCTGGCGCAATTAAAATTTGCGACAGTAAAAAAATTATTTTTTGCAAAATTTACTATAGAAAAGGCAATCCCTTGCGCAATTAAAATTTTCGACAGTAAAAAATTATTTTTTGAAAAATTTACTATAGAAATGGCAATCCCTGGCGCAATTAAAATTTGCGACAATAAAAAATTATTTTTTGAAAAATTTACTGTAGAAAAGGCAATCCCTGGCGCAATTAAAATTTGCGACATTATAAAATTAAATTTTGAAAAATTTACTATAGAAAAGGCAATCCCTGGCGCAATTAAAAATTGCGACAGTAAAAAATTATTTTTTGAATAATTTACTATAGAAATGTCAATCCCTGGCGTAAAAAAATTTGCGACAGTAAAAAATTTATTTTTGAAAAATTTACTGTAGAAAAGACAATCCCTGGCGCAATTAAAATTTGCGACAGTATAAAATTAAATTTTGAAAAATTTACTATAGAAAAGGCAATCCCTGGCGCAATTAAAATTAACGACAGTAAAAAATTATTTTTTGAATAATTTACTATAGAAAAGGCAATCCCTGGCGTAATTAAAATTTGCGACAGTAAAAAAATATTTTTTGCAAAATTTACTGTAGAAAAGGCAATCCCTGGCGCAATTAAAATTTTCGACAGTAGAAAATAATTTTTTGAAAAATTTACTATAGAAAAGGCAATCCCTTTCGTATTTAAAATTTGCGAAAGTAAAAAATTATTTTTTGAATAATTTACTATAGAAAAGGCAATCCCTGGCGCAATTAAAATTTGCGACAGTAAAAAATTATTTTTTGAAAAATTTACTATAGAAAAGGCAATCCCTGGCGTATTTAAAATTTGCGACAGTAAAAAATTAATTTTTAAAAAATTTACTATAGAAAAGGCAATCCCAGGCGCAATTAAAATTTGCGACAGTAAAAAATTAATTTTTGAAAAATTTACTGTAGAAAAGGCAATCCCTGGCGTATTTAAAATTTGCGACAGTAAAAAATTAATTTTTGAAAAATTTACTATAGAAAAGGCAATCCCTGGCGTATTTAAAATTTGCAACAGTAAAAAATTATTTTTGAAAAATTTTCTATAGAAAAGGCAATCCCTGGCGCAATTAAAATTTGCGACAGTAAAAAATTATTTTTTGAATAATTTACAATAGAATAGGCAATCCCTGGCGCAATTAAAATTTGCGACAATAAAAAATTATTTTTTGAAAAATTTACTGTAGAAAAGGCAATCCCTGGCGCAATTAAAATTTGCGACGGTAAAAAATTAATTTTTGAAAAATTTAATATAGAAAAGGCAATACCTGGATTATTTAAAATTTGCGACAGTATAAAATTATTTTTTGAATAATTTACTACAGAAAAGGGAATCCCTGGCACGATTAAAATTTGCGACTGTAAAAAATTATTTTTTGAATAATTTACTATAGAAAAGGCACTCCCTGGCGCAATTAAAATTTGCGACAGTAAAAAATTATT
The DNA here is from genome assembly GCA_963930735.1 of Dioctria linearis. NCBI lineage: Eukaryota > Metazoa > Arthropoda > Insecta > Diptera > Asilidae > Dioctria > Dioctria linearis. Next base: position 25,545 of record CAWVNZ010002105.1, read on the forward strand.
TTTGAATAATTTACTATACAAAAGGCAATCCCTGGCGTATTTAAAATTTGCGACAGTATAAAATTAAATTTTGAAAAATTTACTGTAGAAAAGGCAATCCCTGGCGCAATTAAAATTTGCGACAGTATAAAATTAAATTTTGAAAAATTTACTGTAGAAAAGGCAATCCCTGGCGCAATTAAAATTTGCGACAGTAAAAAATTATTTTTTGAAAAATTTACTGTAGAAAAGTCAATCCCTGGCGCAATTAAAATTTGCGACAGTAAAAAATTATTTTTTGCAAAATTTACTATAGAAAAGGCAATCCCTGGCGTATTTAAAATTTAAGACAGTAGAAAATTAATTTGTGAAAAATTTACTATAGAAAAGGCAATCCCTGGAGTATTTAAAATTTGCGACAGTAAAAAATTATTTTTGAAAAATTTACTATAGAAATGGCAATCCCTGGCGTATTTAAAATTTGCGACAGTAAAAAATATTTTTTGCAAAATTTACTATAGAAAAGGCATTCCTTGGCGCAATTAAAATTTGCGACAGTAAAAAATTATTTTTTGCAAAATTTACTATAGAAAAGGCAATTCCTGGCGTAATTAAAATTTTCGACAGTAAAAAATTAATTTTTGAAAAATTTACTATAGAAAAGGCAATCCCTGGCCCAATTAAAATTTGCGGCAGTAAAAAATTTTTTTTTGCAAAATTTACTATAGAAAAGGCAATCCCTGGCGTAGTTAAAATTTTCGACAGTAAAAAATTAATTTTTGAAAAATTTACTATAGAAAAGGCAATCCTTGGCGCAATTAAAATTTGCGACAGTAAAAAATTATTTTTTGCAAAATTTACTATAGAAAAGGCAATCCCTGGCGTATTTAAAATTTGCGAGAGTAAAAAATTATTTTTTGCAAAGTTTACTATAGAAAAGGCAATCCCTGGCGCAATTAAAATTTGCGACGGTAAAAAATTAATTTTTGAAAAATTTACTATAGAAAAGGCAATCCCTGGCGCAATTAAAATTTGCGACAATAAAAAATTATTTTTTGAAAAATTTACTGTAGAAAAGGCAATCCCTGGCGCAATTAAAATTTGCGACAGTAAAAAATTATTTTTTGCAAAATTTACTGTAGAAAAGGCAATCCCTGGCGCAATTAAAATTTGCGACAGTAAAAAATTATTTTTTGAATAATTTACTATAGAAAAGGCAATCCCTGGCGTAATTAAAATTTGCGACAGTAAAAAAATATTTTTTGCAAAATTTACTGTAGAAAAGGCAATCCCTGGCGCAATTAAAATTTGCGACAGTAGAAAATAATTTTTTGAAAAATTTACTATAGAAAAGGCAATCCCTTTCGTATTTAAAATTTGCGAAAGTAAAAAATTATTTTTTGAATAATTTACTATAGAAATGGCAATCCCTGGCGCAATTAAAATTTGAGACAGTAAAAAATTATTTTTTGAAAAATTTACTATAGAAAAGGCAATCCCTGGCGTATTTAAAATTTGCGACAGTAAAAAATTAATTTTTAAAAAATTTACTATAGAAAAGGCAATCCCAGGCGCAATTAAAATTTGCGACAGTAAAAAATTAGTTTTTGAAAAATTTACTGTAGAAAAGGCAATCCCTGGCGTATTTAAAATTTGCGACAGTAAAAAATTAATTTTTGAAAAATTTACTATAGAAATGGCAATCCCTGGCGTATTTAAAATTTGCAACAGTAAAAAATTATTTTTGAAAAATTTTCTATAGAAAAGGCAATTCCTGGCGTAATTAAAATTTTCGACAGTAAAAAATTAATTTTTGAAAAATTTACTATAGAAAAGGCAATCCCTGGCCCAATTAAAATTTGCGGCAGTAAAAAATTATTTTTTGCAAAATTTACTATAGAAAAGGCAATCCCTGGCGTAATTAAAATTTTCGGCAGTAAAAAATTAATTTTTGAAAAATTTACTATAGAAAAGGCAAACCCTGGCGCAATTAAAATTTGCGACAGTAAAAAATTATTTTTTGCAAAATTTACTATAGAAAAGGCAATCCCTGGCGTATTTGAAATTTGCGACAGTAAAAAATTATTTTTTGCAAAATTTACTATAGAAAAGGCAATCCCTGGCGCAATTAAAATTTGCGACGGTAAAAAATTAATTTTTGAAAAATTTAATATAGAAAAGGCAATCCTTGGCGCAATTAAAATTTGCGACAGTAAAAAATTATTTTTTGAATAATTTACTATAGAAAAGGCAATCCCTGGCGTAATTAAAATTTGCGACAGTAAAAAATTAATTTGTGAAAAATTTACTGTAGAAAAGGCAATCCCTGGCGCAATTACAATTTGCGACAGTAAAAAATTATTTTTTTGCAAAATTTACTATAGAAAAGGCAATCCCTGGCGCAATTAAAATTTGCGACAGTAAAAAATTATTTTTTGAAAAATTTACTGTAGAAATTTGCGACAGTAAAAAATTAGTTTTTGAATAATTTACTATAGAAAAGGCAATCCCTGGCGTAATTAAAATTTGCGACAGTAAAAAATTATTTTTTGAAAAATTTACTACAGAAAAGGCAATCCCTGGCGCAATTAAAATTTGCGATAGTAAAAAATTATTTTTTGAAAAATTTACTATAGAAAAGGCAATCCCTGCCATAATTAAAATTTTCGACAGTAAAAAATTAATTTTTGAGAAATTTACTATAAAAAAGAGAATCCCTGGCGCAATTAAAATTTGCGACAGTAAAAAATTATTTTTTGAAAAATTTACTATAGAAAAGGCAATCCTTGGCGTAATTAAAATTTGGGACAGTAAAAATTATTTTTTCCAAAATTTACTATAGAAAAGGCAATCCCTGGCGTATTTAAAATTTGCGACAGTAAAAAATTAATTTTTGAAAAATTTACTATAGAAAAGGCAATCTCTTGCGCAATTAAAAATTTGCGACAGTATAAAATTAAATTTTGAAAAATTTACTATAGAAAAGGCAATCCCTGGCGCAATTAAAATTTGCGACAGTAAAAAATTATTTTTTGAATAATTTACAATAGAATAGGCAATCCCTGGCGTAATTAAAATTTGCGACAGTAAAAAATTATTTTTTGAAAAATTTACTGTAGAAAAGGCAATCCCTGGTGCAATTAAAATTTGCGAGAGTAGAAAATTATTTTTTGAAAAATTTACTATAGAAAAGACAATCCCTGGCGCAATTAAAATTCGCGACAGTAAAAAATTAATTTTTGAAAAATTTATTGTAGAAAAGGCAATCCCTGGCGTATTTAAAATTTGCGACAGTAAAAAATTAATTTTTGAAAAATTTACTATAGAAAAGGCAATCCCTGGCGTATTTAAAATTTGCGACAGTATAAAATTATTTTTTGAATAATTTACTATAGAAAAGGCAATCCCTGGCGCAATTAAAATTTGCGACATTAAAAAATTATTTTTTGCAAAATTTACTATAGAAAAGGCAATCCCTGGCGCAATTAAAATTTGCGACAGTAAAAAATTATTTTTTGAATAATTTACTATAGAAAAGGCAATCCCTGGCGTATTTAAAATTTGCGACAGTAAAAAATTATTTTTTGCAAAATTTACTATAGAAAAGGAAATACCTGGCATATTTAAAATTTGCGACAGTAAAAAATTAATTTGTGAAAAATTTACTACAGAAAAGGCAATCCCTGGCGTATTTAAAATTTGCGGCAGTAAAAAAATATTTTTTGAATAATTTAGCAATCCTTGGCGCAATTAAAATTTGCGACAGTAAAAAATTATTTTTTGAATAACTTACTATAGAAAAGGCAATCCCTGGCGTAATTAAAATTTGCGACAGTAAAAAATTAATTTGTGAAAAATTTACTGTAGAAAAGGCAATCCCTGGCGCAATTACAATTTGCGACAGTAAAAAATTATTTTTTTGCAAAATTTACTATAGAAAAGGCAATCCCTGGCGCAATTAAAATTTGCGACAGTAAACAATTATTTTTTGAAAAATTTACTGTAGAAATTTGCGACAGTAAAAAATTAGTTTTTGAATAATTTACTATAGAAAAGGCAATCCCTGGCGTAATTAAAATTTGCGACAGTAAAAAATTATTTTTTGAAAAATTTACTATAGAAAAGGCAATCCCTGGCGCAATTAAAATTTGCGACAGTAAAAAATCATTTTTTGAATAATTTACAATAGAATAGGCAATCCCTGGCGTAATTAAAATTTGCGACAGTAAAAAATTATTTTTTGAAAAATTTACTGTAGAAAAGGCAATCCCTGGTGCAATTAAAATTTGCGAGAGTAGAAAATTATTTTTTGAAAAATTTACTATAGAAAAGACAATCCCTGGCGCAATTAAAATTCGCGACAGTAAAAAATTAATTTTTGAAAAATTTACTGTAGAAAAGGCAATCCCTGGCGTATTTAAAATTTGCGACAGTAAAAAATTAATTTTTGAAAAATTTACTATAGAAAAGGCAATCCCTGGCGTATTTAAAATTTGCGACAGTATAAAATTATTTTTTGAATAATTTACTATAGAAAAGGCAATCCCTGGCGCAATTAAAATTTGCGACATTAAAAAATTATTTTTTGCAAAATTTACTATAGAAAAGGCAATCCCTGGCGCAATTAAAATTTGCGACAGTAAAAAATTATTTTTTGAATAATTTACTATAGAAAACGCAATCCCTGGCGTATTTAAAATTTGCGACAGTAAAAAATTATTTTTTGCAAAATTTACTATAGAAAAGGCAATCCCTGGCGTATTTAAAATTTGCGACAGTAAAAAATTAATTTGTGAAAAATTTACTACAGATAAGGCAATCCCTGGCGTATTTAAAATTTGCGGCAGTAAAAAATTATTTTTTGAATAATTTAGCAATCCTTGGCGCAATTAAAATTTGCGACAGTAAAAAATTATTTTTTGAATAATTTACTATAGAAAAGGCAATCCCTGGCGTAATTAAAATTTGCGACAGTAAAAAATTAATTTGTGAAAAATTTACTGTAGAAAAGGCAATCCCTGGCGCAATTACAATTTGCGACAGTAAAAAATTATTTTTTTGCAAAATTTACTATAGAAAAGGCAATCCCTGGCGCAATTAAAATTTGCGACAGTATACAATTATTTTTTGAAAAATATACTGTAGAAATTTGCGACAGTAAAAAATTAATTTTTGAAAAATTTACTGTAGAAAAGGCAATCCCTGGCGTATTTAAAATTTGCGACAGTAAAAAATTAATTTTTGAAAAATTTACTATAGAAAAGGCAATCCCTGGCGTATTTAAAATTTGCGACAGTATAAAATTATTTTTTGAATAATTTACTATAGAAAAGGCAATCCCTGGCGCAATTAAAATTTGCGACATTAAAAAATTATTTTTTGCAAAATTTACTATAGAAAAGGCAATCCCTGGCGCAATTAAAATTTGCGACAGTAAAAAATTATTTTTTGAATAATTTACTATAGAAAAGGCAATCCCTGGCGTATTTAAAATTTGCGACAGTAAAAAATTATTTTTTGCAAAATTTACTATAGAAAAGGCAATCCCTGGCGTATTTAAAATTTGCGACAGTAAAAAATTAATTTGTGAAAAATTTACTACAAAAAGGCAATCCCTGGCGTATTTAAAATTTGCGGCAGTAAAAAATTATTTTTTGAATAATTTAGCAATCCTTGGCGCAATTAAAATTTGCGTCAGTAAAAAATTATTTTTTGAATAATTTACTATAGAAAAGGCAATCCCTGGCGTAATTAAAATTTGCGACAGTAAAAAATTAATTTGTGAAAAATTTACTGTAGAAAAGGCAATCCCTGGCGCAATTACAATTTGCGACAGTAAAAAATTATTTTTTTGCAAAATTTACTATAGAAAAGGCAATCCCTGGCGCAATTAAAATTTGCGACGGTAAACAATTATTTTTTGAAAAATTTACTGTAGAAATTTGCGACAGTAAAAAATTAGTTTTTGAATAATTTACTATAGAAAAGGCAATCCCTGGCGTAATTAAAATTTGCGACAGTAAAAAATTATTTTTTGAAAAATTTACTATAGAAAAGGCAATCCCTGGCGCAATTAAAATTTGCGATAGTAAAAAATAATTTTTTGAAAAATTTACTATAGAAAAGGCAATCGCTGCCGTAATTAAAATTTTCGACAGTAAAAAATTAATTTTTGAAAAATTTACTATAAAAAAGGCAATCCCTGGCGCAATTAAAATTAGCGACAGTAAAAAATTATTTTTTGCAAAATTTACTATAGAAAAGGCAATCCCTAGCGTATTTAAAATTTGCGACAGTAAAAAATTATTTTTTGAAAAATTTACTATAGAAAAGGCAACCCTGGCGTAATTAAAATTTGCGACAGTAAAAAATTATTTTTTCCAAAATTTACTATAGAAAAGGCAATCCCTGGCGTATTTAAAATTTGCGACAGTAAAAAATTAATTTTTGAAAAATTTACTATATAAAAGGCAATCCCTGGCGCAATTAAAATTTGCGACAGTAAAAAATTATTTTTTGTAAAATTTACTGTAGAAAATGCAATCCCTGGCGCAATTAAAATTTGCGACAGTAAAAAATTATTTTTTGAAAAATTTACTATAGAAAAGGCAATCCGTGGCGTATTTAATATTTGCGACAGTAAAAAATTATTTTTTGAAAAATTTACTATAGAAAAGGCAATCCCTGGCGTATTTGAAATTTGCGACAGCATAAAATTAATTTGTAAAAAATTTACTATAGAAAAGGCAGTCCCTGGCGTATTTAAAATTTGCGACAGTAAAAAATTAATATTTGAAAAATTTACTGTAGAAAAGGCAATCCCTGGCGTATTTAAAATTTGCGACAGTAAAAAATTAATTTTTGAAAAATTTACTATAGAAAAGCAATCCCTGGCGTATTTAAAATTTGCGACAGTTTAAATTATTTTTTGAATAATTTACTATAGAAAAGGCAATCCCTGGCGCAATTAAAATTTGCGACAGTAGAAAATTAATTTGTGAAAAATTTACTATAGAAAAGGCAATCCCAGGCGGATTTAAAATTTGCGACAGTAACAAATTAATTTTTGAAAAATTTACTATAGAAAAGGCAATCCCTGGCGTATTTAAAATTTGCGAAAGTAAAAAATTCATTTTTGAAAAATTTACTATAGAAAAGGCAATTCCTGGCGGATTTAAAATTTGCGACAGTAAAAAATTATTTTTTGAAAAAATTACTGTAGAAAAGGCAATCCCTGGCGTATTTAAAATTTGCGACAGTAAAAAATAATTTTTTGAAAAATTTACTATAGAAAAGGCAATCCCTGGCGTAATTAAAATTTGCGACAGTAAAAAATAATTTTTTGAAAAATTTACTATAGAAAAGGCAATCCCTGGCGTATTTAAAATTTGCGACAGTAAAAAATTATTTTTTGAAAAATTTACTATAGAAAAGGCAATCCCTGGCGTAATTAAAATTTGCGACAGTAAAAAATAATTTTTTCCAAAATTTACTATAGAAAAGGCAATCCCTGGCGTATTTAAAATTTGCGACAGTAAAAAATTAATTTTTGAAAAATTTACTATATAAAAGGCAATCCCTGGCGCAATTAAAATTTGCGACAGTAAAAAATTATTTTTTGTAAAATTTACTATAGGAAAGGCAATCCGTGGCGTATTTAAAATTTGCGACAGTAAAAAATTATTTTTTGAAAAATTTACTATAGAAAAGGCAATCCCTGGCGTATTTGAAATTTGCGACAGTATAAAATTAATTTGTGAAAAATTTACTATAGAAAAGGCAGTCCCTGGCGTATTTAAAATTTGCGACAGTAAAAAATTAATATTTGAAAAATTTACTATAGAAAAGGCAATCCCTGGCGTATTTAAAATTTGCGACAGTAAAAAATTAATTTGTGAAAAATTTACTATAGAAAAGGCAATCCCTGGCGTATTTAAAATTTGCGGCAGTAAAAAATTATTTTTTGAATAATTTAGCAATCCTTGGCTCAATTAAAATTTGCGACAGTAAAAAATTATTTTTTGAATAATTTACTATAGAAAAGGCAATCCCTGGCGTAATTAAAATTTGCGACAGTAAAAAATTATTTTTTGAAAAATTTACTATAGAAAAGGCAATCCTTGGCGTATTTGAAATTTGCGACAGTATAAAATTAATTTGTGAAAAATTTACTGTAGAAAAGGCAATCCCTGGCGTATTTAAAATTTGCGACAGTAAAAAATTATTTTTTGCAAAATTTACTATAGAAAAGGCAATCCCTGGCGTATTTAAAATTTGCGACAGTAAAAAATTAATTTGTGAAAAATTTACTATAGAAAAGGCAATCCCTGGCGTATTTAAAATTTGCGGCAGTAAAAAATTATTTTTTGAATAATTTAGCAATCCTTGGCGCAATTAAAATTTGCGACAGTAAAAAATTATGTTTTGAATAATTTACTATAGAAAAGGCAATCCCTGGCGTAATTAAAATTTGCGACAGTAAAAAATTAATTTGTGAAAAATTTACTGTAGAAAAGGCAATCCCTGGCGCAATTACAATTTGCGACAGTAAAAAATTATTTTTTTGCAAAATTTACTATAGAAAAGGCAATCCCTGGCGCAATTAAAATTTGCGACAGTAAAAAATTATTTTTTGAAAAATTTACTGTAGAAATTTGCGACAGTAAAAAATTATTTTTTGAATAATTTACTATAGAAAAGGCAATCCCTGGCGTAATTAAAATTTGCGACAGTAAAAAATTATTTTTTGAAAAATTTACTATAGAAAAGGCAATCCTTGGCGTATTTGAAATTTGCGACAGTATAAAATTAATTTGTGAAAAATTTACTGTAGAAAAGGCAATCCCTGGCGTATTTAAAATTTGCGACAGTAAAAAATTATTTTTTGCAAAATTTACTATAGAAAAGGCAATCCCTGGCGTATTTAAAATTTGCGACAGTAAAAAATTAATTTGTGAAAAATTTACTATAGAAAAGGCAATCCCTGGCGTATTTAAAATTTGCGGCAGTAAAAAATTATTTTTTGAATAATTTAGCAATCCTTGGCGCAATTAAAATTTGCGACAGTAAAAAATTATGTTTTGAATAATTTACTATAGAAAAGGCAATCCCTGGCGTAATTAAAATTTGCGACAGTAAAAAATTAATTTGTGAAAAATTTACTGTAGAAAAGGCAATCCCTGGCGCAATTACAATTTGCGACAGTAAAAAATTATTTTTTTGCAAAATTTACTATAGAAAAGGCAATCCCTGGCGCAATTAAAATTTGCGACAGTAAAAAATTATTTTTTGTAAAATTTACTATAGGAAAGGCAATCCGTGGCGTATTTAAAATTTGCGACAGTAAAAAATTATTTTTTGAAAAATTTACTATAGAAAAGGCAATCCCTGGCGTATTTGAAATTTGCGACAGTATAAAATTAATTTGTGAAAAATTTACTATAGAAAAGGCAGTCCCTGGCGTATTTAAAATTTGCGACAGTAAAAAATTAATATTTGAAAAATTTACTATAGAAAAGGCAATCCCTGGCGTATTTAAAATTTGCGACAGTAAAAAATTAATTTGTGAAAAATTTACTATAGAAAAGGCAATCCCTGGCGTATTTAAAATTTGCGGCAGTAAAAAATTATTTTTTGAATAATTTAGCAATCCTTGGCTCAATTAAAATTTGCGACAGTAAAAAATTATTTTTTGAATAATTTACTATAGAAAAGGCAATCCCTGGCGTAATTAAAATTTGCGACAGTAAAAAATTATTTTTTGAAAAATTTACTATAGAAAAGGCAATCCTTGGCGTATTTGAAATTTGCGACAGTATAAAATTAATTTGTGAAAAATTTACTGTAGAAAAGGCAATCCCTGGCGTATTTAAAATTTGCGACAGTAAAAAATTATTTTTTGCAAAATTTACTATAGAAAAGGCAATCCCTGGCGTATTTAAAATTTGCGACAGTAAAAAATTAATTTGTGAAAAATTTACTATAGAAAAGGCAATCCCTGGCGTATTTAAAATTTGCGGCAGTAAAAAATTATTTTTTGAATAATTTAGCAATCCTTGGCGCAATTAAAATTTGCGACAGTAAAAAATTATGTTTTGAATAATTTACTATAGAAAAGGCAATCCCTGGCGTAATTAAAATTTGCGACAGTAAAAAATTAATTTGTGAAAAATTTACTGTAGAAAAGGCAATCCCTGGCGCAATTACAATTTGCGACAGTAAAAAATTATTTTTTTGCAAAATTTACTATAGAAAAGGCAATCCCTGGCGCAATTAAAATTTGCGACAGTAAAAAATTATTTTTTGAAAAATTTACTGTAGAAATTTGCGACAGTAAAAAATTAGTTTTTGAATAATTTACTATAGAAAAGGCAATCCCTGGCGTAATGAAAATTTGCGACAGTAAAAAATTATTTTTTGAAAAATTTACTATAGAAAAGGCAATCCCTGGCGCAATTAAAATTTGCGATAGAAAAAAATTATTTTTTGAAAAATTTACTATAGAAAAGGCAATCCCTGCCGTAATTAAAATTTTCGACAGTAAAAAATTAATTTTTGAAAAATTTACTATAAAAAAGGCAATCCCTGGCGCAATTAAAATTAGCGACAGTAAAAAATTATTTTTTGCAAAATTTACTATAGAAAAGGCAATCCCTGGCGTATTTAAAATTTGCGACAGTAAAAAATTATTTTTTGAAAAATTTACTATAGAAAAGGCAATCCCTGGCGTAATTAAAATTTGCGACAGTAAAAAATTATTTTTTCTAAAATTTACTATAGAAAAGGCAATCCCTGGCGTATTTAAAATTTGCGACAGTAAAAAATTAATTTTTGAAAAATTTACTATATAAAAGGCAATCCCTGGCGCAATTAAAATTTGCGACAGTAAAAAATTATTTTTTGTAAAATTTACTGTAGAAAATGCAATCCCTGGCGCAATTAAAATTTGCGAAAGTAAAAAATTATTTTTTGAAAAATTTACTATAGAAAAGGCAATCCGTGGCGTATTTAAAATTTGCGACAGTAAAAAATTATTTTTTGAAAAATTTACTATAGAAAAGGCAATCCCTGGCGTATTTGAAATTTGCGACAGTAAAAAATTAATTTGTGAAAAATTTACTATAGAAAAGGCAATCCCTGGCGTATTTAAAATTTGCGACAGTAAAAAATTATTTTTTGAAAAATTTACTATAGAAAAGGCAATCCCTGGCGTAATTAAAATTTGCGACAGTAAAAAATTATTTTTTCCAAAATTTACTATAGAAAAGGCAATCCCTGGCGTATTTAAAATTTGCGACAGTAAAAAATTAATTTTTGAAAAATTTACTATATAAAAGGCAATCCCTGGCGCAATTAAAATTTGCGACAGTAAAAAATTATTTTTTGTAAAATTTACTGTAGAAAATGCAATCGCTGGCGCAATTAAAATTTGCGACAGTAAAAAATAATTTTTTGAAAAATTTACTATAGAAAAGGCAATCCGTGGCGTATTTAAAATTTGCAACAGTAAAAAATTATTTTTTGAAAAATTTACTATAGAAAAGGCAATCCCTGGCGTATTTGAAATTTGCGACAGTATAAAATTAATTTGTGAAAAATTTACTATAGAAAAGGCAGTCCCTGGCGTATTTAAAATTTGCGACAGTAAAAAATTAATATTTGAAAAATTTACTGTAGAAAAGGCAATCCCTGGCGTATTTAAAATTTGCGACAGTAAAAAATTAATTTTTGAAAAATTTACTATAGAAAAGCAATCCCTAGCGTATTTAAAATTTGCGACAGTTTAAATTATTTTTTGAATAATTTACTATAGAAAAGGCAATCCCTGGCGCAATTAAAATTTGCGACAGTAGAAAATTAATTTGTGAAAAATTTACTATAGAAAAGGCAATCCCAGGCGGATTTAAAATTTGCGACAGTAACAAATTAATTTTTGAAAAATTTACTATAGAAAAGGCAATCCCTGGCGTATTTAAAATTTGCGAAAGTAAAAAATTCATTTTTGAAAAATTTACTATAGAAAAGGCAATTCCTGGCGGATTTAAAATTTGCGACAATAAAAAATTAATTTTTGAAAAAATTACTGTAGAAAAGGCAATCCCTGGCGTATTTAAAATTTGCGACAGTAAAAAATTATTTTTTGAAAAATTTACTATAGAAAAGGCAATCCCTGGCGTAATTAAAATTTTCGACAGTAAAAAAATAATTTTTGAAAAATTTACTATAGAAAAGGCAATCCCTGGCGCAATTAAAATTTGCGACAGTAAAAAAATATTTTTTGCAAAATTTACTATAGAAAAGGCAATCCCTGGCGTATTTAACATTTGCGACAGTAAAAAATTATTTTTTGAAAAATTTACTATAGAAAAGGCAATCCCTGGCGTAATTAAAATTTGCGACAGTAAAAAATTAGTTTTTGAATAATTTACTATAGAAAAGGCAATCCCTGGCGTATTTAAAATTTGCGACAGTATAAAATTAAATTTTGCAAAATTTACTATAGAAAAGGCAATCCCTGGCGCAATTAAAATTTGCGACAGTAAAAAATTATTTTTTGAAAAATTTACTATAGAAAAGGCAATCCCAGGCGGAATTAAAATTTGCGACAGTAAAAAATTAATTTTTGCAAAATTTAATATAGAAAAGGCAATCCCTGGCGAAATTAAAATTTGCGACAGTAAAAAATTATTTTTTGAAAAATTTACTATAGAAAAGGCAATCCCTGGCGCAATTAAAATTTTCGAAAGTAAAAAATTATTTTTTGAAAAATTTACTATAGAAAAGGCAATCCCTGGCGGATTTAAAATTTTCGACAGTAAAAAAATAATTTTTGAAAAATTTACTATAGAAAAGGCAATCCCTGGCGCAATTAAAATTTGCGACACTAAAAAATTATTTTTTGCAAAATTTACTATAGAAAAGCCAAATTCTGGCGTATTTAAAATTTGCGACAGTACAAAATTAATCCGTGAAAAATTTACTATAGAAAAGGCAATACCTGGCGTAGTCAAAATTTGCGACAGTAAAAAATTATTTTTTGAAAAATTTACTATAGAAAAGGCAATCCCTGGCGCAATTAAAATTTGCGACAAAAAAAAAATATTTTTCAAAAATTTACTATAGAAAAGGCAATCCCTGGCGCAATTAAAATTTGCGACAGTAAAAAATTATTTTTTGCAAAATCTACTATAGAAAAGGCAATGCCTGGCGTATTTAAAATTTGCGACAGTAAAAAATTAATTTGTGAAAAATTTACTATAGAAAAGGCAATCCCTGGCGTATTTAAAATTTGGGACAGTAAAAAATTATTTTTTGAAAAATTTACTATAGAAAAGGCAATCCCTGGCGTAATTAAAATTTTCGACAGTAAAAAATTAATTTTTGATAAATTTACTATAGAAAAGGCAATCCCTGGCGTAATTAAAATTTGCGACAGTAAAAAATTATTTTTTGCAAAATTTACTATAGAAAAGGCAATCCCTGGCGCAATTAAAATTTGGGACAAAAAAAAAAATTAATTTTTGAAAAATTTACTATAGAAAAGGCAATCCCCTGGCGCAATTAAAATTTGCGACAGTAAAAAATTATTTTTTGAAAAGTTTACTGTAGAAAAGGCAATCCCTGGCGCAATTAAAAATTTGCGACAGTATAAAATTAAATTTTGAAAAATTTACTATAGAAAAGGCAATCCCTGGCGCAATTAAAATTTGCGACAGTAAAAAATTATTTTTTGAATAATTTACAATAGAATAGGCAATCCCTGGCGTAATTAAAATTTGCGACAGTAAAAAATTATTTTTTGAAAAATTTACTGTAGAAAAGGCAATCCCTGGTGCAATTAAAATTTGCGAGAGTAGAAAATTATATTTTGAAAAATTTACTATAGAAAAGACAATCCCTGGCGCAATTAAAATTTGCGACAGTAAAAAATTAATTTTTGAAAAATTTACTGTAGAAAAGGCAATCCCTGGCGTATTTAAAATTTGCGACAGTAAAAAATTATTTTTTGAAAAATTTACTATAGAAAAGGCAATCCCTGGCGTAATTAAAATTTGCGACAGTAAAAAATTATTTTTCCAAAATTTACTATAGAAAAGGCAATCCCTGGCGTATTTAAAATTTGCGACAGTAAAAAATTAATTTTGAAAAATTTACTATATAAAAGGCAAACCCTGGCGCAATTAAAATTTGCGACAGTAAAAAATTATTTTTTGTGAAATTTACTGTAGAAAATGCAATCCCTGGCGCAATTAAAATTTGCGACAGTAAAAAATTATTTTTTGAAAAATTTACTATAGAAAAGGCAATCCGTGGCGTATTTAAAATTTGCGACAGTAAAAAATTATTTTTTGAAAAATTTACTATAGAAAAGGCAATGCCTGGCGTATTTGAAATTTGCGACAGTATAAAATTAATTTGTGAAAAATTTACTATAGAAAAGGCAGTCCCTGGCGTATTTAAAATTTGCGACAGTAAAAAATTAATATTTGAAAAATTTACTGTAGAAAAGGCAATCGCTGGCGTATTTAAAATTTGCGACAGTAAAAAATTAATTTTTGAAAAATTTACTATAGAAAAGCAATCCCTGGCGTATTTAAAATTTGCGACAGTATAAAATTATTTTTTGAATAATTTACTATAGAAAAGGCAATCCCTGGCGTAATTAAAATTTGCGACAGTAAAAAATTAGTTTTTGAATAATTTACTATAGAAAAGGCAATCCCTGGCGTATTTAAAATTTGCGACAGTATAAAATTAAATTTTGCAAAATTTACTATAGAAAAGGCAATCCCTGGCGCAATTAGAATTTGCGACAGTAAAAAATTATTTTTGAAAAATTTACTATAGAAAAGGCAATCCCCGGCGGAATTAAAATTTGCGACAGTAAAAAATTAATTTTTGCAAAATTTAATATAGAAAAGGCAATCCCTGGCGAAATTAAAATTTGCGACAGTAAAAAATTATTTTTTGAAAAATTTACTATAGAAAAGGCAATCCCTGGCGCAATTAAAATTTTCGAAAGTAAAAAATTATTTTTTGAAAAATTTACTATAGAAAAGGCAATCCCTGGCGGATTTAAAATTAGCGACAGTAAAAAATTATTTTTTGAAAAATTAAAATAGAAAAGCAATCCCTGGCGTATTTAAAATTTGCGACAGTATAAAATTATTTTTTGAATAATTTACTATAGAAAAGGCAATCCCTGGCGCAATTAAAATTTGCGACAGTAGAAAATTAATTTGTGAAAAATTTACTATAGAAAAGGCAATCCCTGTCGGATTTAATATTTGCGACAGTAACAAATTAATTTTTGAAAAATTTACTATAGAAAAGGCAATCCCTGGCGTATTTAAAATTTGCGACAGTAACAAATTAATTTTTGAAAAATTTACTATAGAAAAGGCAATCCCTGGCGTATTTAAAATTTGCGACAGTAACAAATTAATTTTTGAAAAATTTACTATAGAAAAGGCAATCCCTGGCGTATTTAAAATTTGCGAAAGTAAAAAATTCATTTTTGAAAAATTTACTATAGAAAAGGCAATCCCTGGCGGATTTAAAACTTGCGACAGTAAAAAAATATTTTTTGAAAAAATTACTGTAGAAAAGGCAATCCCTGGCGCAATTAAAATTTGCGACAATAAAATATTATTTTTTGAAAAATTTACTATAGAAAAGGCAATCCCTGGCGTAATTAAAATTTTCGACAGTAAAAAAATAGTTTTTGAAAAATTTACTATAGAAAAGGCAATCCCTGGCGCAATTAAATTTTGCGACAGTAAAAAATTATTTATTGGAAAATTTACTATAGAAAAGACAATCCCTGGCGTATTTAAAATTTGCGAAAGTAAAAAATTATTTTTTGAAAAATTTACTATAGAAAAGGCAATCCCTGGCGTAATTAAAATTTGCGACAGTAAAAAATTAGTTTTTGAATAATTTACTATAGAAAACGCAATCCCTGGCGTATTTAAAATTTGCGACAGTATAAAATTAAATTTTGAAAAATTTACTATGGAAAAGGCAATCCCTGGCGCAATTAAAATTTGCGACAGTAAAAAATTATTTTTTGAAAAATTTACTATAGAAAACGCAATCCCAGGCGGAATTAAAATTTGCGACAGTAAAAAATTAATTTTTGCAAAATTTAATATAGAAAAGGCAATCCCTGGCGCAATTAAAATTTGCGACAGTAAAAAATTATTTTTTGAAAAATTTACTATAGAAAAGGCAATCCCTGGCGCAATTAAAATTTTCGAAAGTAAAAAAATTATTTTTGAAAAATTTCCTATAGAAAAGGCAATCCCTGGCGGATTTAAAATTTCCGACAGTAAAAAATTAATTTTTGAAACATTTACTATAGAAAAGGCAATCCCTGGCGCAATTAAAATTTGCGACAGAAAAAAATTATTTTTTGTATAATTTAGAATAGAAATGGAAATCCCTGGCGTAATTAAAATTTGCGACAGTAAAAAATTATTTTTTGAAAAATTTACTGTAGAAAAGGCAATCCCTGGCGCAATTAAAATTTGCGACAGTAGAAAATTATTTTTTGAAAAATTTACTATAGAAAAGGCAATCCCTGTCGTATTTAAAATTTGCGACAGTAAAAAATTATTTTTTGAATAATTTACTATATAAAAGGCAATCCCTGGCGCAATTAAAATTTGCGACAGTAAAAAATTAATTTTTGAAAAATTTACTGTAGAAAAGGCAAACCCTGGCGTATTTAAAATTTGCGACAGTAAAAAATTAATTTTTGAAAATTTACTATAGAAAAGGCAATCCCTGGCGTATTTAAAATTTGCGACAGTAAAAAATTATTTTGTGAAAAATTTACTATAGAAAAGGCAATGCCTGGCGCAGTTAAAATTTGCGACATTAAAAAATTATTTTTTGCAAAATTTACTATAGAAAAGGCAATCCCTGGCGCAATTAAAATTTGCGACAGTAAAAAATTATTTTTTGAATAATTTATTATAGAAAAGGCAATCCCTGGCGTATTTAAAATTTGCGACAGTAAAAAATTATTTTTTGAATAATTTACTATAGGAAAGGCAATCCCTGGCGTATTTGAAATTTGCGACAGTAAAAAATTATTTTTTGAAAAATTTACTATAGAAAAGGCAATCCCTGGCGTAGTTAAAATTTGCGACAGTAAAAAATTAGTTTTTGAATAATTTACTATAGAAAAGGCAATTCCTGGCGCAATTAAAATTTGCGACAGTAAAAAATTATTTTTTGAAAAATTTACTATAGAAAAGCCAATCCCTGGCGTATTTAAAATTTGCGACAATAAAAAATTATTTTTTGAATAATTTACTATATAAAAGGCAATCCCTGGCGCAATTAAAATTTGCGACAGTAAAAAATTAATTTTTGAAAAATTTACTGTAGAAAATGCAAACCCTGGCGTATTTAAAATTTGCGACAGTAAAAAATTTATTTTTGAAAAATTTACTGTAGAAAAGGCAATCCCTGGCATATTTAAAATTTGCGACAGTAAAAAATTATTTTGTGAAAAATTTACTATAGAAAAGGCAATGCCTGGCGCAATTAAAATATGCGACATTAAAAAATTAGTTTTTGAAAAATTTACTATAGAAAAGGCAATCCCTGGCGCAATTAAAATTTGCGACATTAAAAAATTATTTTTTGAATAATTTACTATAGAAAAGGCAGTCCCCGGCGTATTTAAAATTTGCGAAAGTAAAAAATTATTTTTTGAATAATTTACTATAGAAAAGGCAATCCCTGGCGCAATTAAAATTTGGGACAGTAAAAAATTATTTTTTGCAAAATTTACTATAGAAAAGGCAATCACTGGCGTATTTAAAATTTGCGACAGTAAAAAATTATTTTTTGCAAAATTTACTATAGAAAAGGCAATCCCTGGCGTAATTAAAATTTTCGACAGTAAAAAATTAAGTTTTGAAAAATTTACTATAGAAAAGGCAATCCCTGGCGCAATTAAAATTTGCGACAGTAAAAAATTATTTTTTGCAAAATTTACTATAGAAAAGGCAATCCCTGGCGTATTTAAAATTTGCGACAGTAAAAAATTAATTTTTGAAAAATTTACTATAGAAAAGGCAATCCCTGGCGTATTTAAAATTTGGGACAGTATAAAATTATTTTTTGAATAATTTAGCAATCCTTGGCGCAATTAAAATTTGCGACAGTAAAAAATTATTTTTGAATAATTTACTATAGAAAAGGCAATCCCTGGCGTAATTAAAATTTGCGACAGTAAAAAATTAATTTGTGAAAAATTTACTGTAGAAAAGCAATCCCTGGCGCAATTAAAATTTGCGACAGTAAAAAATTCTTTTTTGAAAAATTTACTATAGAAAAGGCAATCCCTGGCGTATTTAAAATTTGCGACAGTAAAAAATTATTTTGTGAAAAATTTACTATAGAAAGGGCAATGCCTGGCGCAATTAAAATTTGCGACATTAAAAAATTATTTTTTGCAAAATTTACTATAGAAAAGGCAATCCCTGGCGCAATTAAAATTTGCGACAGTAAAAAATTATTTTTTGAATAATTTACTATAGAAAAGGCAATCCCTGGCGGATTTAAAATTTGCGTCAGTAAAAAATTATTTTTGAAAAATTTACTATAGAAAAGGTAATCCCTGGCGTAATTAAAATTTTTGACATTAAAAAAATAATTTTTGAAAAATTTAATATAGAAAAGGCAATCCCTGGCGGAATTAAAATTTGCGACAGTAAAAAATTATTTTTTGCAAAATTTACTATAGAAAAGGCAATCCCTGGCGTATTTAAAATTTGCGACAGTAAAAAATTATATTTTGAAAAATTTACTATAGAAAAGGCAATCCCTGGCGTAATTAAAATTTGCGACAGTAAAAAATTAGTTTTTGAATAATTTACTATAGAAAAGGCAATCCCTGGCGTATTTAAAATTTGCGACAGTATAAAATTAAATTTTGAAAAATTTACTATAGAAAAGGCAATCCCTGGCGCAATTAAAATTTGCGACAGTAAAAAATTATTTTTTGAAAAATTTAATATAGAAAAGGCAATTCCAGGCGGAATTAAAATTTCCGAGAGTAAAAAATTAATTTTTGCAAAATTTAATATAGAAAAGGCAATCCCTGGCGCAATTAAAATTTGCGACAGTAAAAAATTATTTTTTGTAAAATTTACTATAGAAAAGGCAATCCCTGGCGCAATTAAAATTTTCGAAAGTAAAAAATTATTTTTTGAAAAATTTACTATAGAAAAGGCAATCCCTGGCGGATTTAAAATTTGCGACAGAAAAAAATTAATTTTTGAAAAATTTACTATAGAAAAGGCAATCCCGGGCGCAATTAAAATTTGCGACAAAAAAAAAATTATTTTTTGAATAATTTACAATAGAAAAGGCAATCCCTGGCGGATTTAAAATTTGCGACAGTAACAAATTAATTTTTGAAAAATTTACTATAGAAAAGGCAATCCCTGGCGTATTTAAAATTTGCGACAGTAACAAATTAATTTTTGAAAAATTTACTGTAGAAAAGGCAATCCCTGGCGTATTTAAAATTTGCGACAGTAACAAATTAATTTTTGAAAAATTTACTATAGAAAAGGCAATCCCTGGCGTATTTAAAATTTGCGAAAGTAAAAAATTCATTTTTGAAACATTTACTATAGAAAAGGCAATCCCCGGCGGATTTAAAACTTGCGACAGTAAAAAAATATTTTTTGAAAAAATTACTGTAGAAAAGGCAATCCCTGGCGCAATTAAAATTTGCGACAGTAAAAAATTATTTTTTGAATAATTTACTATAGAAAAGGCAATCCCTGGCGTATTTAAAATTTGCGACAATAAAATATGATTTTTTGAAAAATTTACTATAGAAAAGGCAATCCCTGGCGTAATTAAAATTTTCGACAGTAAAAAAATAGTTTTTGAAAAATTTACTATAGAAAAGGCAATCCCTGGCGCAATTAAATTTTGCGACAGTAAAAAATTATTTTTTGGAAAATTTACTATAGAAAAGACAATCCCTGGCGTATTTAAAATTTGCGAAAGTAAAAAATTATTTTTTGAAAAATTTACTATAGAAAAGGCAATCCCTGGCGTAATTAAAATTTGCGACAGTAAAAAATTAGTTTTTGAATAATTTACTATAGAAAAGGCAATCCCTGGCGTATTTAAAATTTGCGACAGTATAAAATTAAATTTTGAAAAATTTACTATAGAAAAGGCAATCCCTGGCGTAATTAAAATTTGCGACAGTAAAAAATTAGTTTTTGAATAATTTACTATAGAAAAGGCAATCCCTGGCGTATTTAAAATTTGCGACAGTATAAAATTAAATTTTGAAAAATTTACTATAGAAAAGGCACTCCCTGGCGCAATTAAAATTTGCGACAGTAAAAAATTATTTTTTGAAAAATTTAATATAGAAAAGGCAATTCCAGGCGGAATTAAAATTTGCGAGAGTAAAAAATTAATTTTTGTAAAATTTAATATAGAAAAGGCAATCCCTGGCGCAATTAAAATTTGCGACAGTAAAAAATTATTTTTTGTAAAATTTACTATAGAAAAGGCAATCCCTGGCGCAATTAAAATTTTCGTAAGTAAAAAATTATTTTTTGAAAAATTTACTATAGAAAAGGCATTCCCTGGCGGATTTAAAATTTGCGACAGTAAAAAATTAATTTTTGAAAAATTTACTATAGAAAAGGCAATCCCTGGCGCAGTTAAAATTTGCGACAGAAAAAAAATTATTTTTTGAATAATTTACAATAGAAAAGGCAATCCCTGGCGGATTTAAAATTTGCGACAGTAACAAATTAATTTTTGAAAAATTTACTATAGAAAAGGGAATCCCTGGCGTATTTAAAATTTGCGACAGTAACAAATTAATTTTTGAAAAATTTACTGTAGAAAAGGCAATCCCTGGCGGATTTAAAATTTGCGACAGTAACAAATTAATTTTTGATAAATTTACTATAGAAAAGGCAATCCCTGGCGTATTTAAAATTTGCGAAAGTAAAAAATTCGTTTTTGAAACATTTACTATAGAAAAGGCAATCCCTGGCGGATTTAAAACTTGCGACAGTAAAAAAATATTTTTTGAAAAAATTACTGTAGAAAAGGCAATCCCTGGCGCAATTAAAATTTGCGACAGTAAAAAATTATTTTTGAATAATTTACTATAGAAAAGGCAATCCCTGGCGCAATTAAAATTTGCGACAGTAAAAAATTAATTTTTGAAAAATTTACTGTAGAATAGGCAAACCCTGGCGTATTTAAAATTTGCGACAGTAAAAAATTAATTTTTGAAAAATTTACTATAGAAAAGGCAATCCCTGGCGCAGTTAAAATTTGCGACAGAAAAAAAATTATTTTTTGAATAATTTACAATAGAAAAGGCAATCCCTGGCGGATTTAAAATTTGCGACAGTAACAAATTAATTTTTGAAAAATTTACTATAGAAAAGGCAATCCCTGGCGCAGTTAAAATTTGCGACAGAAAAAAAATTATTTTTTGAATAATTTACAATAGAAAAGGCAATCCCTGGCGGATTTAAAATTTGCGACAGTAACAAATTAATTTTTGAAAAATTTACTATAGAAAAGGCAATCCCTGGCGCAGTTAAAATTTGCGACAGAAAAAAAATTATTTTTTGAATAATTTACAATAGAAAAGGCAATCCCTGGCGGATTTAAAATTTGCGACAGTAACAAATTAATTTTTGAAAAATTTACTATAGAAAAGGCAATCCCTGGCGCAGTTAAAATTTGCGACAGAAAAAAAATTATTTTTTGAATAATTTACAATAGAAAAGGCAATCCCTGGCGGATTTAAAATTTGCGACAGTAACAAATTAATTTTTGAAAAATTTACTATAGAAAAGGCAATCCCTGGCGCAGTTAAAATTTGCGACAGAAAAAAAATTATTTTTTGAATAATTTACAATAGAAAAGGCAATCCCTGGCGGATTTAAAATTTGCGACAGTAACAAATTAATTTTTGAAAAATTTACTATAGAAAAGGGAATCCCTGGCGTATTTAAAATTTGCGACAGTAACAAATTAATTTTTGAAAAATTTACTGTAGAAAAGGCAATCCCTGGCGGATTTAAAATTTGCGACAGTAACAAATTAATTTTTGAAAAATTTACTATAGAAAAGGCAATCCCTGGCGCAATTAAAATTTTCGTAAGTAAAAAATTATTTTTTGAAAAATTTACTATAGAAAAGGCATTCCCTGGCGGATTTAAAATTTGCGACAGTAAAAAATTAATTTTTGAAAAATTTACTATAGAAAAGGCAATCCCTGGCGCAGTTAAAATTTGCGACAGAAAAAAAATTATTTTTTGAATAATTTACAATAGAAAAGGCAATCCCTGGCGGATTTAAAATTTGCGACAGTAACAAATTAATTTTTGAAAAATTTACTATAGAAAAGGCAATCCCTGGCGCAGTTAAAATTTGCGACAGAAAAAAAATTATTTTTTGAATAATTTACAATAGAAAAGGCAATCCCTGGCGGATTTAAAATTTGCGGCAGTAACAAATTAATTTTTGAAAAATTTACTATAGAAAAGGGAATCCCTGGCGTATTTAAAATTTGCGACAGTAACAAATTAATTTTTGAAAAATTTACTGTAGAAAAGGCAATCCCTGGCGGATTTAAAATTTGCGACAGTAACAAATTAATTTTTGAAAAATTTACTATAGAAAAGGCAATCCCTGGCGTATTTAAAATTTGCGAAAGTAAAAAATTCGTTTTTGAAACATTTACTATAGAAAAGGCAATCCCTGGCGGATTTAAAATTTGCGAAAGTAAAAAATTAATTTTTGAAACATTTACTAGAGAAAAGGCAATCCCTGGCGCAATTAAAATTTGCGACAGAAAAAAATTATTTTTTGAATAATTTAGAATAGAAATGGAAATCCCTGGCGTAATTAAAATTTGCGACAGTAAAAAATTATTTTTTGAAAAATTTACTGTAGAAAAGGCAATCCCTGGCGCAATTAAAATTTGCGACAGTAGAAAATTATTTTTTGAAAAATTTACTATAGAAAAGGCAATCCCTGGCGTATTTAAAATTTGCGACAATAAAAAATTATTTTTTGAATAATTTACTATATAAAAGGCAATCCCTGGCGCAATTAAAATTTGCGACAGTAAAAAATTAATTTTTGAAAAATTTACTGTAGAATAGGCAAACCCTGGCGTATTTAAAATTTGCGACAGTAAAAAATTAATTTTTGAAAAATTTACTATAGAAAAGGCAATCCCTGGCGTATTTAAAATTTGCGACAGTAAAAAATTATTTTGTGAAAAATTTACTATAGAAAAGGCAATGCCTGGCGCAGTTAAAATTTGCGACATTAAAAAATTATTTTTTGCAAAATTTACTATAGAAAAGGCAATCCCTGGCGCAATTAAAATTTGCGACAGTAAAAAATTATTTTTTGAATAATTTACTATAGAAAAGGCAATCCCTGGCGTATATAAAATTTGCGACAGTAAAAAATTATTTTTTGCAAAATTTACTATAGAAAAGGCAATCCCTGGCTTAATTAAAATTTTCGACAGTAAAAAATTAATTTTTGAAAAATTTACTATAGGAAAGGCAATCCCTGGCGCAATTAAAATTTGCGACAGTAAAAAATTATTTTTTGCAAAATTTACTATAGAAAAGGCAATCCCTGGCGTATTTAAAATTTGCGACAGTAATAAATTATTTTTTGCAAAATTTACTATACAAAAGGCAATCCCTGGCGTAATTAAAATTTTCGACAGTAAAAAATTAATTTATGAAAAATTTACTATAGAAAAGGCAATCCCTGGCGCAATTAAAATTTGCGACAGTAAAAAATTATTTTTTGAATAATTTACTATAGAAAAGGCAATCCCTGGCGTATTTAAAATTTGCGACAGTAAAAAATTATTTTTTGAATAATTTACTATAGACAAGGCAATACCTTGCGCAATTAAAATTTGCGACAGTAGAAAATTAATTTGTGAAAAATTTACTAGAGAAAAGGCAATCCATGGCGGATTTAAAATTTGCGACAGTAACAAATTAATTTTTGAAAAATTTACTATAGAAAAGGCAATCCCTGGCGTATTTAAAATTTGCGAAAGTAAAAATTCATTTTTGAAAAATTTACTATAGAGAAGGCAATCCCTGGCGTATTTAAAATTTGCGACAGTAAAAAATTATTTTTTGAAAAATTTACTATAGAAAAGGCAATCCCTGGCGCAATGAAAATTTTCGACAGTAAAAAAATAATTTTTGAAAAATTTACTATAGAAAAGGCAATCCCTGGCGCAATTAAAATTTGCGACAGTAAAAAATTATTTTTTGCAAAATTTACTATAGGAAAGGCAATCCCTGGCGTATTTGAAATTTGCGACAGTAAAAAATTATTTTTTGAAAAATTTACTATAGAAAAGGCAATCCCTGGCGTAATTAAAATTTGCGACAGTAAAAAATTAGTTTTTGAATAATTTACTATAGAAAAGGCAATCCCTGGCGTATTTAAAATTTGCGACAGTAAAAAATTATTTTTTGAAAAATTTACTATAGAAAAGGCAATCCCTGGCGTAATTAAAATTTTCGACAGTAAAAAAATAATTTTTGAAAAATTTACTATAGAAAAGGCAATCCCTGGCGCAATTAAAATTTGCGACAGTAAAAAATTATTTTTTGCAAAATTTACTATATAAAAGGCAATCCCTGGCGCAATTAAAATTTGCGACAGTAAAAAATTAATTTTTGAAAAATTTACTGTAGAAAAGGCAAACCCTGGCGTATTTAAAATTTGCGACAGTAAAAAATTAATTTTTGAAAAATTTACTATAGAAAAGGCAATCCCTGGCGTATTTAAAATTTGCGACAGTAAAAAATTTACTGTAGAAAAGGCAATCCTTGGCGCAATTAAAATTTGCGACAGTAGAAAATTATTTTTTGAAAAATTTACTGTAGAAAAGCCAATCCCTGGCGTATTTAAAATTTGCGACAGTAAAAAATTATTTTTTGAATAATTTACTATATAAAAGGCAATCCCTAGCGCAATTAAAATTTGCGACAGTAAAAAATTAATTTTTGAAGAATTTACTGTAGAAAATGCAAACCCTGGCGTATTTAAAATTTGCGGCAGTAAAAAATTAATTTTTGAAAAATTTACTGTAGAAAAGGCAATCCCTGGCGTATTTAAAATTTGCGACAGTAAAAAATTATTTTGTGAAAAATTTACTATAGAAAAGGCAATGCCTGGCGCAATTAAAATATGCGACATTAAAAAATTAATTTTTGAAAAATTTACTATAGAAAAGGCAATCCCTGGCGCAATTAAAATTTGCGACAGTAAAAAATTATTTTTTGAATAATTTACAATAGAAAAGGCAGTCCCTGGCGTATTTAAAATTTGCGACAGTAAAAAATTATTTTTTGAATAATTTACTATAGAAAAGGCAATCCCTGGCGCAATAAAAATTTGGGACAGTAAAAAATTATTTTTTGCAAAATTTACTATAGAAAAGGCAATCCCTGGCGTATTTAAAATTTGCGACAGTAAAAAATTATTTTTTGCAAAATTTACTATAGAAAAGGCAATCCCTGGCGTAATTAAAATTTTCGACAGTAAAAAATTAAGTTTTGAAAAATTTACTATAGAAAAGGCAATCCCTGGCGCAATTAAAATTTGCGACAGTAAAAAATTATTTTTTGCAAAATTTACTATAGAAAAGGCAATCCCTGGCGTATTTAAAATTTGCGACAGTAAAAAATTAATTTTTGAAAAATTTACTATAGAAAAGCAATCCCTGGCGTATTTAAAATTTGCGACAGTAAAAAATTATTTTTTGCAAAATTTACATTAGAAAAGTCAATCCCTGGCGGATTTAAAATTTGCGACAGTAACAAATTAATTTTTGAAAAATTTACTATAGAAAAGGCAATCCCTGGCGTATTTAAAATTTGCGACAGTAACAAATTAATTTTTGAAAAATTTACTGTAGAAAAGGCAATCCCTGGCGTTTTTAAAATTTGCGACAGTAACAAATTATTTTTTGAATAATTTACTATAGAAAAGGCAATCCCTAGCGTTATTAAAATTTGCGACAGTAAAAAATTAATTTGTGAAAAATTTACTGTAGAAAAGGCAATCCCTGGCGCAATTAAAATTTGCGACAGTAAAAAATTCTTTTTTGAAAAATTTACTATAGAAAAGGCAATCCCTGGCGTATTTAAAATTTGCGACAGTAAAAAATTATTTTGTGAACAATTTACTATAGAAAGGGCAATGCCTGGCGCAATTAAAATTTGCGACATTAAAAAATTATTTTTTGCAAAATTTACTATAGAAAAGGCAATCCCTGTCGCAATTAAAATTTGCGACAGTAAAAAATTATTTTTTGAATAATTTACTATAGAAAAGGCAATCCCTGGCGGATTTAAAATTTGCGACAGTAAAAAATTATTTTTTGAAAAATTTACTATTGAAAAGGTAATCCCTGGCGTAATTAAAATTTTCGACATTAAAAAAATAATTTTTGAAAAATTTAATATAGAAAAGGCAATCCCTGGCGGAATTAAAATTTGCGACAGTAAAAAATTATTTTTTGCAAAATTTACAATAGAAAAGTCAATCCCTGGCGGATTTAAAATTTGCGACAGTAACAAATTAATTTTTGAAAAATTTACTATAGAAAAGGCAATCCCTGGCGTATTTAAAATTTGCGACAGTAACAAATTAATTTTTGAATAATTTACTGTAGAAAAGGCAATCCCTGGCGTTTTTAAAATTTGCGACAGTAACAAATTAATTTTTGAAAAATTTACTATAGAAAAGGCAATCCCTGGCGTATTTAAAATTTGCGAAAGTAAAAAATTCATTTTTGAATCATTTACTATAGAAAAGGCAATCCCTGGCGGATTTAAAACTTGCGACAGTAAAAAAATATTTTTTGAAAAAATTACTGTAGAAAAGGCAATCCCTGGCGCAATTAAAATTTGCGACAGTAAAAAATTATTTTTTGAATAATTTACTATAGAAAAGGCAATCCCTGGCGTATTTAAAATTTGTGACAATAAAATATTATTTTTTGAAAAATTTACTATAGAAAAGGCAATCCCTGGCGTAATTAAAATTTTCGACAGTAAAAAAATAGTTTTTGAAAAATTTACTATAGAAAAGGCAATCCCTGGCGCAATTAAAATTTGCGACAGTAAAAAATTATTTTTCGGAAAATTTACTATAGAAAAGACAATCCCTGGCGTATTTAAAATTTGCGAAAGTAAAAACTTATTTTTTGAAAAATTTACTATAGAAAAGGCAATCCCTGGCGCAATTAAAATTTTCGAAAGTAAAAAAATATTTTTTGAAAAATTTCCTATAGAAAAGGCAATCCCTGGCGGATTTAAAATTTGCGACAGTAAAAAATTAATTTTTGAAACATTTACAATAGAAAAGGCAATCCCTGGCGCAATTAAAATTTGCGACAGAAAAAAATTTATTTTTTGAATAATTTAGAATAGAAATGGAAATCCCTGGCGTAATTAAAATTTGCGACAGTAAAAAATTATTTTTTGAAAAATTTACTGTAGAAAAGGCAATCCCTGGCGCAATTAAAATTTGCGACAGTAGAAAATTATTTTTTGAAAAATTTACTATAGAAAAGGCAATCCCTGGCGTATTTAAAATTTGCGACAGTAAAAAATTATTTTTTGAATAATTTACTATATAAAAGGCAATCCCTGGCGCAATTAAAATTTGCGACAGTAAAAAATTAATTTTTGAAAAATTTACTATAGAAAAGGCAATCCCTGGCGGATTTAAAATTTGCGACAGTAAAAAATTAATTTTTGAAAAATTTACTATAGAAAAGGCAATCCCTGGCGCAATTAAAATTTGCGACAGAAAAAAAATTATTTTTTGAATAATCTACAATAGAAAAGGCAATCCCTGGCGTATTTAAAATTTGCGACAGTAACAAATTAATTTTTGAAAAATTTACTGTAGAAAAGGCAATCCCTGGCGTATTTAACATTTGCGACAGTAACAAATTAATTTTTGAAAAATTTACTATAGAAAAGGCAATCCCTGGCGTATTTAAAATTTGCGAAAGTAAAAAATTCATTTTTGAAACATTTACTATAGAAAAGGCAATCCCTGGCGGATTTAAAACTTGCGACAGTAAAAAAATATTTTTTGAAAAAATTACTGTAGAAAAGGCAATCCCTGGCGCAATTAAAATTTGCGACAGTAAAAAATTATTTTTTGAATAATTTACTATAGAAAAGGCAATCCCTGGCGTATTTAAAATTTGCGACAATAAAATATTATTTTTTGAAAAATTTACTATAGAAAAGGCAATCCCTGGCGTAATTAAAATTTTCGACAGTAAAAAAATAGTTTTTGAAAAATTTACTATAGAAAAGGCAATCCCTGGCGCAATTAAATTTTGCGACAGTAAAAAATTATTTTTTGGAAAATTTACTATAGAAAAGACAATCCCTGGCGTATTTAAAATTTGCGAAAGTAAAAAATTATTTTTTGAAAAATTTACTATAGAAAAGGCAATCCCTGGAGTAATTAAAATTTGCGACAGTAAAAAATTATTTTTTGAATAATTTACTATAGAAAAGGCAATCCCTGGCGTATTTAAAATTTGCGACAGTATAAAATTAAATTTTGAAAAATTTACTATAGAAAAGGCAATCCCTGGCGCAATTAAAATTTGCGACAGAAAAAAATTATTTTTTGAATAATTTAGAATAGAAATGGAAATCCCTGGCGTAATTAAAATTTGCGACAGTAAAAAATTATTTTTTTAATAATTTACTGTAGAAAAGGCAATCCCTGGCGCAATTAAAATTTGCCACAGTAAAAAATTAATTTTTGAAAAATTTACTGTAGAAAAGGCAAACCCTGGCGTATTTAAAATTTGCGACAGTAAAAAAATTAATTTTTGAAAAATTTACTATAGAAAAGGCAATCCCTGGCGTATTTAAAATTTGCGACAGTAAAAAATTATTTTGTGAAAAATTTACTATAGAAAAGGCAATCCCTGGCGCAATTAAAATTTGCGACAGTAAAAATTATTTTTTGAATAATTTACTATAGAAAAGCCAATCCCTGGCGTATATAAAATTTGCGACAGTAAAAAATTATTTTTTGCAAAATTTACTATAGAAAAGGCAATCCCTGGCTTAATTAAAATTTTCGACAGTAAAAAATTAATTTTTGAAAAATTTACTATAGGAAAGGCAATCCCTGGCGCAATTAAAATTTGCGACAGTAAAAAATTATTTTTTGCAAAATTTACTATAGAAAAGGCAATCCCTGGCGTATTTAAAATTTGCGACAGTAAAAAATTATTTTTTGCAAAATTTACTATACAAAAGGCAATCCCTGGCGTAATTAAAATTTTCGACAGTAAAAAATTAATTTATGAAAAATTTACTATAGAAAAGGCAATCCCTAGCGCAATTAAAATTTGCGACAGTAGACAATTAATTTGTGAAAAATTTACTAGAGAAAAGGCAATCCATGGCGGATTTAAAATTTGCGACAGTAACAAATTAATTTTTGAAAAATTTACTATAGAAAAGGCAATCCCTGGCGTATATAAAATTTGCGAAAGTAGAAAATTAATTTGTGAAAAATTTACTATAGAAAAGGCAATCCCTGGCGGATTTAAAATTTGCGACAGTAACAAATTAATTTTTGAAAAATTTACTATAGAAAGGGCAATCCCTGGCGAATTTAAAATTTGCGAAAGTAAAAATTCATTTTTGAAAAATTTACTATAGAGAAGGCAATCCCTGGCGTATTTAAAATTTGCGACAGTAAAAAATTATTTTTTGAAAAATTTACTATAGAAAAGGCAATCCCTGGCGTAATTAAAATTTTCGACAGTAAAAAAATAATTTTTGAAAAATTTACTATAGAAAAGGCAATCCCTGGCGCAATTAAAATTTGCGACAGTAAAAAATTATTTTTTGCAAAATTTACTATAGGAAAGGCAATCCCTGGCGTATTTGAAATTTGCGACAGTAAAAAATTATTTTTTGAAAAATTTACTATAGAAAAGGCAATCCCTGGCGTAATTAAAATTTGCGACAGTAAAAAATTAGTTTTTGAATAATTTACTATAGAAAAGGCAATCCCTGGCGTATTTAAAATTTGCGACAGTAAAAAATTATTTTTTGAAAAATTTACTATAGAAAAGGCAATCCCTGGCGTAATTAAAATTTTCGACAGTAAAAAATTAATTTTTGAAAAATTTACTGTAGAAAAGGCAATCCCTGGCGTATTTAAAATTTGCGACAGTAAAAAATTATTTTGTGAAAAATTTACTATAGAAAAGGCAATGCCTGGCGCAATTAAAATATGCGACATTAAAAAATTAATTTTTGAAAAATTTACTATAGAAAAGGCAATCCCTGGCGCAATTAAAATTTGCGACAGTAAAAAATTATTTTTTGAATAATTTACTATAGAAAAGGCAGTCCCTGGCGTATTTAAAATTTGCGACAGTAAAAAATTATTTTTTGAATAATTTACTATAGAAAAGGCATTCCCTGGCGCAATTAAAATTTGGGACAGTAAAAAATTATTTTTTGCAAAATTTACTATAAAAAAGGCAATCCCTGGCGTATTTAAAATTTGCGACAGTAAAAAATTATTTTTTGCAAAATTTACTATTGAAAAGGCAATCCCTGGCGTAATTAAAATTTTCGACAGTAAAAAATTAAGTTTTGAAAAATTTACTATAGAAAAGGCAATCCCTGGCGCAATTAAAATTTGCGACAGTAAAAAATTATTTTTTGCAAAATTTGCTATAGAAAAGGCAATCCCTGGCGTATTTAAAATTTGCGACAGTAAAAAATTAATTTTTGAAAAATTTACTATAGAAAAGGCAATCCCTGGCGTATTTAAAATTTGCGACAGTATAAAATTATTTTTTGAATAATTTAGCAATCCTTGGCGCAATTAAAATTTGCGACAGTAAAAAATTATTTTTTGAATAATTTACTATAGAAAAGGCAATCCCTGGCGTAATTAAAATTTGCGACAGTAAAAAATTAATTTGTGAAAAATTTACTGTAGAAAAGGCAATCCCTGGCGCAATTAAAATTTGCGACAGTAACAAATTAATTTTTGAAAAATTTACTATAGAAAAGGCAATCCCTGGCGTATTTAAAATTTGCGAAAGTAAAAAATTCATTTTTGAAACATTTACTATAGAAAAGGCAATCCCTGGCGGATTTAAAACTTGCGACAGTAAAAAAATATTTTTTGAAAAAATTACTGTAGAAAAGGCAATCCCTGGCGCAATTAAAATTTGCGACAGTAAAAAATTATTTTTTGAATAATTTACTATAGAAAAGGCAATCCCTGGCGTATTTAAAATTTGGGACAGTAAAAAATTATTTTTTGCAAAATTTACTATAGAAAAGGCAATCCCTGGCGTATTTAAAATTTGCGACAGTAAAAAATTATATTTTGCAAAATTTACTATAGAAAAGGCAATCCCTGGCGTAATTAAAATTTTCGACAGTAAAAAATTAAGTTTTGAAAAATTTACTATAGAAAAGGCAATCCCTGGCGCAATTAAAATTTGCGACAGTAAAAAATTATTTTTTGCAAAATTTGCTATAGAAAAGGCAATCCCTGGCGTATTTAAAATTTGCGACAGTAAAAAATTAATTTTTGAAAAATTTACTATAGAAAAGGCAATCCCTGGCGTATTTAAAATTTGCGACAGTATAAAATTATTTTTTGAATAATTTAGCAATCCTTGGCGCAATTAAAATTTGCGACAGTAAAAAATTATTTTTTGAATAATTTACTATAGAAAAGGCAATCCCTGGCGTAATTAAAATTTGCGACAGTAAAAAATTAATTTGTGAAAAATTTACTGTAGAAAAGGCAATCCCTGGCGCAATTAAAATTTGCGACAGTAAAAAATTCTTTTTTGAAAAATTTACTATAGAAAAGGCAATCCCTGGCGTATTTAAAATTTGCGACAGTAAAAAATTATTTTGTGAAAAATTTACTATAGAAAGGGCAATGCCTGGCGCAATTAAAATTTGCGACATTAAAAAATTATTTTTTGCAAAATTTACTATAGAAAAGGCAATCCCTGTCGCAATTAAAATTTGCGACAGTAAAAAATTATTTTTTGAATAATTTACTATAGAAAAGGCAATCCCTGTCGCAATTAAAATTTGCGACAGAAAAAAATTATTTTTTGAATAATTTACTATAGGAAAGGCAATCCCTGGCGGATTTAAAATTTGCGACAGTAAAAAATTATTTTTTGAAAAATTTACTATTGAAAAGGTAATCCCTGGCGTAATTAAAATTTTCGACATTAAAAAAATAATTTTTGAAAAATTTAATATAGAAAAGGCAATCCCTGGCGGAATTAAAATTTGCGACAGTAAAAAATTATTTTTTGCAAAATTTACAATAGAAAAGGCAATCAATGGCGGATTTAAAATTTCCGACAGTAACAAATTAATTTTTGAAAAATTTACTATAGAAAAGGCAATCCCTGGCGTATTTAAAATTTGCGACAGTAACAAATTAATTTTTGAAAAATTTACTGTAGAAAAGGCAATCCCTGGCGTTTAGAAAATTTGCGACAGTAACAAATTAATTTTTGAAAAATTTACTATAGAAAAGGCAATCCCTGGCGTATTTAAAATTTGCGGAAGTAAAAAATTCATTTTTGAAACATTTACTATAGAAAAGGCAATACCTGGCGGATTTAAAACTTGCGACAGTAAAAAAATATTTTTTGAAAAAATTACTGTAGAAAAGGCAATCCCTGGCGCAATTAAAATTTGCGACAGTAAAAAATTATTTTTTGAATAATTTACTATAGAAAAGGCAATCCCTGGCGTATTTAAAATTTTCGACAATAAAATATTATTTTTTGAAAAATTTACTATAGAAAAGGCAATCCCTGGCGTAATTAAAATTTTCGACAGTAAAAAAATAGTTTTTGAAAAATTTACTATAGAAAAGGCAATCCCTGGCGCAATTAAATTTTGCGACAGCAAAAAATTATTTTTTGGAAAATTTACTATAGAAAAGACAAACCCTGGCGTATTTAAAATTTGCGAAAGTAAAAAATTATTTTTTGAAAAATTTACTATAGAAAAGGCAATCCCTGGCGGAATTAAAATTTGCGACAGTAAGAAATTAGTTTTTGAATAATTGACTATAGAAAAGGCAATCCCTGGCGTATTTAAAATTTGCGACAGTATAAAATTAAATTTTGAAAAATTTACTATAGAAAAGGCAATCCCTGGCGCAATTAAAATTTGCGACAGAAAAAAATTATTTTTTGAAAAATTTACTATAGAAAAGGCAATCCCTGGCGGATTTAAAATTTGCGACAGTAAAAAATTATTTTTTGAAAAATTTACTATAGAAAAGGCAATCCCTGGCGCAATTAAAATTTTCGAAAGTAAAAAAATATTTTTTGAAAAATTTCCTATAGAAAAGGCAATCCTTGGCGGATTTAAAATTTGCGACAGTAAAAAATTAATTTTTGAAACATTTACTATAGAAAAGGCAATCCCTGGCGCAATTAAAATTTGCGACAGAAAAAAATTATTTTTTGAATAATTTAGAATAGAAATGGAAATCCCTGGCGTAATTAAAATTTGCGACAGTAAAAAATTATTTTTTGAAAAATTTACTGTAGAAAAGGCAATCCCTGGCGCAATTAAAATTTGCGACAGTAGAAAATTATTTTTTGAAAAATTTACTATAGAAAAGGCAATCCCTGGCGTATTTAAAATTTGCGACAGTAAAAAATTATTTTTTGAAGAATTTACTATATAAAAGGCAATCCCTGGCGCAATTAAAATTTGCGACAGTAAAAAATTAATTTTTGAAAAATTTACTGTAGAAAAGGCAAACCCTGGCGTATTTAAAATTTGCGACAGTAAAAAATTAATTTTTGAAAAATTTACTATAAAAAAGGCAATCCCTGGCGTATTTAAAATTTGCGACAGTAAAAAATTATTTTGTGAAAAATTTACTATAGAAAAGGCAATGCCTGGCGCAGTTAAAATTTGCGACATTAAAAAATTATTTTTTGCAAAATTTACTATAGAAAAGGCAATCCCTGGCGCAATTAAAATTTGCGACAGTAAAAAATTATTTTTTGAATAATTTACTATAGAAAAGGCAATCCCTGGCGTATATAAAATTTGCGACAGTAAAAAATTATTTTTTGCAAAATTTACTATAGAAAAGGCAATCCCTGGCTTAATTAAAATTTTCGACAGTAAAAAATTAATTTTTGAAAAATTTACTATAGGAAAGGCAATACCTGGCGCAATTAAAATTTGCGACAGTAAAAAATTATTTTTTGCAAAATTTACTATAGAAAAGGCAATCCCTGGCGTATTTAAAATTTGCGACAGTAAAAAATTATTTTTTGCAAAATTTACTATACAAAAGGCAATCCCTGGCGTAATTAAAATTTTCGACAGTAAAAAATTAATTTATGAAAAATTTACTATAGAAAAGGCAATCCCTGGCGCAATTAAAATTTGCGACAGTAAAAAATTATTTTTTGAATAATTTACTATAGAAAAGGCAATACCTGGCGTATTTAAAATTTGCGACAGTAAAAAATTATTTTTTGAATAGTTTACTATAGAAAAGGCAATCCCTGGCGCAATTAAAATTTGCGACAGTAGAAAATTAATTTGTGAAAAATTTACTAGAGAAAAGGCAATCCATGGCGGATTTAAAATTTGCGACAGTAACAAATTAATTTTTGAAAAATTTACTATAGAAAGGGCAATCCCTGGCGTATTTAAAATTTGCGAAAGTAAAAATTCATTTTTGAAAAATTTACTATAGAAAAGGCAATCCCTGGCGTATTTAAAATTTGCGAAAGTAAAAAATTATTTTTGAAAAATTTACTATAGAAAAGGCAATCCCTGGCGTAATTAAAATTTTCGACAGTAAAAAAATAATTTTTGAAAAATTTACTATAGAAAAGGCAATCCCTGGCGCAATTCAAATTTGCGACAGTAAAAAATTATTTTTTGCAAAATTTACTATAGGAAAGGCAATCCCTGGCGTATTTGAAATTTGCGACAGTAAAAAATTATTTTTTGAAAAATTTACTATAGAAAAGGCAATCCCTGGCGTAATTAAAATTTGCGACAGTAAAAAATTAGTTTTTGAATAATTTACTATAGAAAAGGCAATCCCTGGCGTATTTAAAATTTGCGACAGTAAAAAATTATTTTTTGAAAAATTTACTATAGAAAAGGCAATCCCTGGCGTAATTAAAATTTTCGACAGTAAAAAAATAATTTTTGAAAAATTTACTATAGAAAAGGCAATCCCTGGCGCAATTAAAATTTGCGACAGTAAAAAATTATTTTTTGCAAAATTTACTATATAAAAGGCAATCCCTGGCGCAATTAAAATTTGCCACAGTAAAAAATTAATTTTTGAAAAATTTACTGTTGAAAAGGCAAACCCTGGCGTATTTAAAATTTGCGACAGTAAAAAATTAATTTTTGAAAAATTTACTATAGAAAAGGCAATCCCTGGCGTATTTAAAATTTGCGACAGTAAAAAATTATTTTTTGAAAAATTTACTGTAGAAAAGGCAATCCTTGGCGCAATTAAAATTTGCGACAGTAGAAAATTATTTTTTGAAAAATTTACTGTAGAAAAGCCAATCCCTGGCGTATTTAAAATTTGCGACAGTAAAAAATTATTTTTTGAATAATTTACTATATAAAAGGCAATCCCTGGCGCAATTAAAATTTGCGACAGTAAAAAATTAATTTTTGAAAAATTTACTGTAGAAAATGCAAACCCTGGCGTATTTAAAATTTGCGACAGTAAAAAATTAATTTTTGAAAAATTTACTGTAGAAAAGGCAATCCCTGGCGTATTTAAAATTTGCGACAGTAAAAAATTATTTTGTGAAAAATTTACTATAGAAAAGGCAATGCCTGGCGCAATTAAAATATGCGACATTAAAAAATTAATTTTTGAAAAATTTACTATAGAAAAGGCAATCACTGGCGCAATTAAAATTTGCGACAGTAAAAAATTATTTTTTGAATAATTTACTATAGAAAAGGCAGTCCCTGGCGTATTTAAAATTTGCGACAGTAAAAAATTATTTTTTGAATAATTTACTATAGAAAAGGCAATCCCTGGCGCAATTAAAATTTGGGACAGTAAAAAATTATTTTTTGCAAAATTTACTATAGAAAAGGCAATCCCTGGCGTATTTAAAATTTGCGACAGTAAAAAATTATTTTTTGCAAAATTTACTATAGAAAAGGCAATCCCTGGCGTAATTAAAATTTTCGACAGTAAAAAATTAAGTTTTGAAAAATTTACTATAGAAAAGGCAATCCCTGGCGCAATTAAAATTTGCGACAGTAAAAAATTATTTTTTGCAAAATTTACTATAGAAAAGGCAATCCCTGGCGTATTTAAAATTTGCGACATTGAAAAATTAATTTTTGAAAAATTTACTATAGAAAAGGCAATCCCTGGCGTATTTAAAATTTTCGACAGTATAAAATTATTTTTTGAATAATTTAGCAATCCTTGGCGCAATTAAAATTTGCGACAGTAAAAAATTATTTTTTGAAAAATTTACTATAGAAAAGGCAATCCCTGGCGTAATTAAAATTTGCGACAGTAAAAAATTATTTTTTGAATAATTTACTATAGAAAAGGCAATCCCTGGCGTATTTAAAATTTGCGACAGTATAAAATTAAATTTTGAAAAATTTACTATAGAAAAGGCAATCCCTGGCGCAATTAAAATTTGCGACAGTAAAAAATTATTTTTTGAATAATTTACTATAGAAAAGGCAATCCCTGGCGTATTTAAAATTTGCGACAATAAAATATTATTTTTTGAAAAATTTACTATAGAAAAGGCAATCCCTGGCGTAATTAAAATTTTCGACAGTAAAAAAATAGTTTTTGAAAAATTTACTATAGAAAAGGCAATCCCTGGCGCAATTAAATTTTGCGACAGTAAAAAATTATTTTTTGGAAAATTTACTATAGAAAAGACAATCCCTGGCGTATTTAAAATTTGCGAAAGTAAAAAATTATTTTTTGAAAAATTTACTATAGAAAAGGCAATCCCTGGCGTAATTAAAATTTGCGACAGTAAAAAATTATTTTTTGAATAATTTACTATAGAAAAGGCAATCCCTGGCGTATTTAAAATTTGCGACAGTATAAAATTAAATTTTGAAAAATTTACTATAGAAAAGGCAATTCCTGGCGCAATTAAAATTTGCGACAGTAAAAAATTATTTTTTGAAAAATTTACTATAGAAAAGGCAATCCCAGTCGAAATTAAAATTTGCGACAGTAAAAAATTAATTTTTGCAAAATTTAATATAGAAAAGGCAATCCCTGGCGCAATTAAAATTTGCGACAGTAAAAAATTATTTTTTGAAAAATTTACTATAGAAAAGGCAATCCCTGGCGCAATTAAAATTTTCGAAAGTAAAAATATATTTTTTGAAAAATTTCCTATAGAAAAGGCAATCCCTGGCGGATTTAAAATTTGCGACAGTAAAAAATTAATTTTTGAAACATTTACTATAGAAAAGGCAATCCCTGGCGCAATTAAAATTTGCGACAGAAAAAAATTATTTTTTGAATAATTTAGAATAGAAATGGAAATCCCTGGCGTAATTAAAATTTGCGACAGTAAAAAATTATTTTTTTAATAATTTACTGTAGAAAAGGCAATCCCTGGCGCAATTAAAATTTGCCACAGTAAAAAATTAATTTTTGAAAAATTTACTGTAGAAAAGGCAAACCCTGGCGTATTTAAAATTTGCGACAGTAAAAAATTAATTTTTGAAAAATTTACTATAGAAAAGGCAATCCCTGGCGTATTTAAAATTTGCGAGAGTAAAAAATTATTTTGTAAAAAATTTACTTTAGAAAAGGCAATCCCTGGCGCAATTAAAATTTGCGACAGTAAAAATTATTTTTTGAATAATTTACTATAGAAAAGCCAATCCCTGGCGTATATAAAATTTGCGACAGTAAAAAATTATTTTTTGCAAAATTTACTATAGAAAAGGCAATCCCTGGCTTAATTAAAATTTTCGACAGTAAAAAATTAATTTTTGAAAAAGTTACTATAGGAAAGGCAATCCCTGGCGCAATTAAAATTTGCGACAGTAAAAAATTATTTTTTGCAAAATTTACTATAGAAAAGGCAATCCCTGGCGTATTTAAAATTTGCGACAGTAAAAAATTATTTTTTGCAAAATTTACTATACAAAAGGCAATCCCTGGCGTAATTAAAATTTTCGACAGTAAAAAATTAATTTATGAAAAATTTACTATAGAAAAGGCAATCCCTAGCGCAATTAAAATTTGCGACAGTAGACAATTAATTTGTGAAAAATTTACTAGAGAAAAGGCAATCCATGGCGGATTTAAAATTTGCGACAGTAACAAATTAATTTTTGAAAAATTTACTATAGAAAAGGCAATCCCTGGCGTATATAAAATTTGCGAAAGTAGAAAATTAATTTGTGAAAAATTTACTATAGAAAAGGCAATCCCTGGCGGATTTAAAATTTGCGACAGTAACAAATTAATTTTTGAAAAATTTACTATAGAAAGGGCAATCCCTGGCGTATTTAAAATTTGCGAAAGTAAAAATTCATTTTTGAAAAATTTACTATAGAGAAGGCAATCCCTGGCGTATTTAAAATTTGCGACAGTAAAAAATTATTTTTTGAAAAATTTACTATAGAAAAGGCAATCCCTGGCGTAATTAAAATTTCGACAGTAAAAAAATAATTTTTGAAAAATTTACTATAGAAAAGGCAATCCCTGGCGCAATTAAAATTTGCGACAGTAAAAAATTATTTTTTGCAAAATTTACTATAGGAAAGGCAATCCCTGGCGTATTTGAAATTTGCGACAGTAAAAAATTATTTTTTGAAAAATTTACTATAGAAAAGGCAATCCCTGGCGTAATTAAAATTTGCGACAGTAAAAAATTAGTTTTTGAATAATTTACTATAGAAAAGGCAATCCCTGGCGTATTTAAAATTTGCGACAGTAAAAAATTATTTTTTGAAAAATTTACTATAGAAAAGGCAATCCCTGGCGTAATTAAAATTTTCGACAGTAAAAAATTAATTTTTGAAAAATTTACTGTAGAAAAGGCAATCCCTGGCGTATTTAAAATTTGCGACAGTAAAAAATTATTTTGTGAAAAATTTACTATAGAAAAGGCAATGCCTGGCGCAATTAAAATATGCGACATTAAAAAATTAATTTTTGAGAAATTTACTATAGAAAAGGCAATCCCTGGCGCAATTAAAATTTGCGACAGTAAAAAATTATTTTTTGAATAATTTACTATAGAAAAGGCAGTCCCTGGCGTATTTAAAATTTGCGACAGTAAAAAATTATTTTTTGAATAATTTACTATAGAAAAGGCAATCCCTGGCGCAATTAAAATTTGGGACAGTAAAAAATTATTTTTTGCAAAATTTACTATAAAAAAGGCAATCCCTGGCGTATTTAAAATTTCCGACAGTAAAAAATTATTTTTTGCAAAATTTACTATAGAAAAGGCAATCCCTGGCGTAATTAAAATTTTCGACAGTAAAAAATTAAGTTTTGAAAAATTTACTATAGAAAAGGCAATCCCTGGCGCAATTAAAATTTGCGACAGTAAAAAATTATTTTTTGCAAAATTTGCTATAGAAAAGGCAATCCCTGGCGTATTTAAAATTTGCGACAGTAAAAAATTAATTTTTGAAAAATTTACTATAGAAAAGGCAATCCCTGGCGTATTTAAAATTTGCGACAGTATAAAATTATTTTTTGAATAATTTAGCAATCCTTGGCGCAATTAAAATTTGCGACAGTAAAAAATTATTTTTTGAATAATTTACTATAGAAAAGGCAATCCCTGGCGTAATTAAAATTTGCGACAGTAAAAAATTAATTTGTGAAAAATTTACTGTAGAAAAGGCAATCCCTGGCGCAATTAAAATTTGCGACAGTAACAAATTAATTTTTGAAAAATTTACTATAGAAAAGGCAATCCCTGGCGTATTTAAAATTTGCGAAAGTAAAAAATTCATTTTTGAAACATTTACTATAGAAAAGGCAATCCCTGGCGGATTTAAAACTTGCGACAGTAAAAAATTATTTTTTGGAAAATTTACTATAGAAAAGACAATCCCTGGCGTATTTAAAATTTGCGAAAGTAAAAAATTATTTTTTGAAAAATTTACTATAGAAAAGGCAATCCCTGGCGTAATTAAAATTTGCGACAGTAAAAAATTATTTTTTGAATAATTTACTATAGAAAAGGCAATACCTGGCGTATTTAAAATTTGCGACAGTATAAAATTAAATTTTGAAAAATTTACTATAGAAAAGGCAATCCCTGGCGCAATTAAAATTTGCGACAGAAAAAAATTATTTTTTGAATAATTTAGAATAGAAATGGAAATCCCTGGCGTAATTAAAATTTGCGACAGTAAAAAATTATTTTTTTAATAATTTACTGTAGAAAAGGCAATCCCTGGCGCAATTAAAATTTGCCACAGTAAAAAATTAATTTTTGAAAAATTTACTGTAGAAAAGGCAAACCCTGGCGTATTTAAAATTTGCGACAGTAAAAAATTAATTTTTGAAAAATTTACTATAGAAAAGGCAATCCCTGGCGTATTTAAAATTTGCGACAGTAAAAAATTATTTTGTGAAAAATTTACTATAGAAAAGGCAATCCCTGGCGCAATTAAAATTTGCGACAGTAAAAATTATTTTTTGAAAAATTTAAAATTTACTATAGAAAAGCCAATCCCTGGCGTATATAAAATTTGCGACAGTAAAAAATTATTTTTTGCAAAATTTACTATAGAAAAGGCAATCCCTGGCTTAATTAAAATTTTCGACAGTAAAAAATTAATTTTTGAAAAATTTACTATAGGAAAGGCAATCCCTGGCGCAATTAAAATTTGCGACAGTAAAAAATTATTTTTTGCAAAATTTACTATAGAAAAGGCAATCCCTGGCGTATTTAAAATTTGCGACAGTAAAAAATTATTTTTTGCAAAATTTACTATACAAAAGGCAATCCCTGGCGTAATTAAAATTTTCGACAGTAAAAAATTAATTTATGAAAAATTTACTATAGAAAAGGCAATCCCTAGCGCAATTAAAATTTGCGA
The DNA here is from genome assembly GCA_963930735.1 of Dioctria linearis. Classification (NCBI taxonomy): domain Eukaryota; kingdom Metazoa; phylum Arthropoda; class Insecta; order Diptera; family Asilidae; genus Dioctria; species Dioctria linearis. The sequence continues at coordinate 66,764 of CAWVNZ010002105.1, forward strand.
CAGTAGACAATTAATTTGTGAAAAATTTACTAGAGAAAAGGCAATCCATGGCGGATTTAAAATTTGCGACAGTAACAAATTAATTTTTGAAAAATTTACTATAGAAAAGGCAATCCCTGGCGTATATAAAATTTGCGAAAGTAGAAAATTAATTTGTGAAAAATTTACTATAGAAAAGGCAATCCCTGGCGGATTTAAAATTTGCGACAGTAACAAATTAATTTTTGAAAAATTTACTATAGAAAGGGCAATCCCTGGCGTATTTAAAATTTGCGAAAGTAAAAATTCATTTTTGAAAAATTTACTATAGAGAAGGCAATCCCTGGCGTATTTAAAATTTGCGACAGTAAAAAATTATTTTTTGAAAAATTTACTATAGAAAAGGCAATCCCTGGCGTAATTAAAATTTTCGACAGTAAAAAAATAATTTTTGAAAAATTTACTATAGAAAAGGCAATCCCTGGCGCAATTAAAATTTGCGACAGTAAAAAATTATTTTTTGCAAAATTTACTATAGGAAAGGCAATCCCTGGCGTATTTGAAATTTGCGACAGTAAAAAATTATTTTTTGAAAAATTTACTATAGAAAAGGCAATCCCTGGCGTAATTAAAATTTGCGACAGTAAAAAATTAGTTTTTGAATAATTTACTATAGAAAAGGCAATCCCTGGCGTATTTAAAATTTGCGACAGTAAAAAATTATTTTTTGAAAAATTTACTATAGAAAAGGCAATCCCTGGCGTAATTAAAATTTTCGACAGTAAAAAATTAATTTTTGAAAAATTTACTGTAGAAAAGGCAATCCCTGGCGTATTTAAAATTTGCGACAGTAAAAAATTATTTTGTGAAAAATTTACTATAGAAAAGGCAATGCCTGGCGCAATTAAAATATGCGACATTAAAAAATTAATTTTTGAAAAATTTACTATAGAAAAGGCAATCCCTGGCGCAATTAAAATTTGCGACAGTAAAAAATTATTTTTTGAATAATTTACTATAGAAAAGGCAGTCCCTGGCGTATTTAAAATTTGCGACAGTAAAAAATTATTTTTTGAATAATTTACTATAGAAAAGGCAATCCCTGGCGCAATTAAAATTTGGGACAGTAAAAAATTATTTTTTGCAAAATTTACTATAAAAAAGGCAATCCCTGGCGTATTTAAAATTTGCGACAGTAAAAAATTATTTTTTGCAAAATTTACTATAGAAAAGGCAATCCCTGGCGTAATTAAAATTTTCGACAGTAAAAAATTAAGTTTTGAAAAATTTACTATAGAAAAGGCAATCCCTGGCGCAATTAAAATTTGCGACAGTAAAAAATTATTTTTTGCAAAATTTGCTATAGAAAAGGCAATCCCTGGCGTATTTAAAATTTGCGACAGTAAAAAATTAATTTTTGAAAAATTTACTATAGAAAAGGCAATCCCTGGCGTATTTAAAATTTGCGACAGTATAAAATTATTTTTTGAATAATTTAGCAATCCTTGGCGCAATTAAAATTTGCGACAGTAAAAAATTATTTTTTGAATAATTTACTATAGAAAAGGCAATCCCTGGCGTAATTAAAATTTGCGACAGTAAAAAATTAATTTGTGAAAAATTTACTGTAGAAAAGGCAATCCCTGGCGCAATTAAAATTTGCGACAGTAACAAATTAATTTTTGAAAAATTTACTATAGAAAAGGCAATTCCTGGCGTATTTAAAATTTGCGAAAGTAAAAAATTCATTTTTGAAACATTTACTATAGAAAAGGCAATCCCTGGCGGATTTAAAACTTGCGACAGTAAAAAAATATTTTTTGAAAAAATTACTGTAGAAAAGGCAATCCCTGGCGCAATTAAAATTTGCGACAGTAAAAAATTATTTTTTGAATAATTTACTATAGAAAAGGCAATCCCTGGCGTATTTAAAATTTGGGACAGTAAAAAATTATTTTTTGCAAAATTTACTATAGAAAAGGCAATCCCTGGCGTATTTAAAATTTGCGACAGTAAAAAATTATTTTTTGCAAAATTTACTATAGAAAAGGCAATCCCTGGCGTAATTAAAATTTTCGACAGTAAAAAATTAAGTTTTGAAAAATTTACTATAGAAAAGGCAATCCCTGGCGCAATTAAAATTTGCGACAGTAAAAAATTATTTTTTGCAGAATTTGCTATAGAAAAGGCAATCCCTGGCGTATTTAAAATTTGCGACAGTAAAAAATTAATTTTTGAAAAATTTACTATAGAAAAGGCAATCCCTGGCGTATTTAAAATTTGCGACAGTATAAAATTATTTTTTGAATAATTTAGCAATCCTTGGCGCAATTAAAATTTGCGACAGTAAAAAATTATTTTTTGAATAATTTACTATAGAAAAGGCAATCCCTGGCGTAATTAAAATTTGCGACAGTAAAAAATTAATTTGTGAAAAATTTACTGTAGAAAAGGCAATCCCTGGCGCAATTAAAATTTGCGACAGTAAAAAATTCTTTTTTGAAAAATTTACTATAGAAAAGGCAATCCCTGGCGTATTTAAAATTTGCGACAGTAAAAAATTATTTTGTGAAAAATTTACTATAGAAAGGGCAATGCCTGGCGCAATTAAAATTTGCGACATTAAAAAATTATTTTTTGCAAAATTTACTATAGAAAAGGCAATCCCTGTCGCAATTAAAATTTGCGACAGTAACAAATTATTTTTTGAATAATTTACTATAGAAAAGGCAATCCCTGTCGCAATTAAAATTTGCGACAGTAAAAAATTATTTTTTGAATAATTTACTATAGGAAAGGCAATCCCTGGCGGATTTAAAATTTGCGACAGTAAAAAATTATTTTTTGAAAAATTTACTATTGAAAAGGTAATCCCTGGCGTAATTAAAATTTTCGACATTAAAAAAATAATTTTTGAAAAATTTAATATAGAAAAGGCAATCCCTGGCGGAATTAAAATTTGCGACAGTAAAAAATTATTTTTTGCAAAATTTACAATAGAAAAGGCAATCCCTGGCGGATTTAAAATTTCCGACAGTAACAAATTAATTTTTGAAAAATTTACTATAGAAAAGGCAATCCCTGGCGTATTTAAAATTTGCGACAGTAACAAATTAATTTTTGAAAAATTTACTGTAGAAAAGGCAATCCCTGGCGTTTTTAAAATTTGCGACAGTAACAAATTAATTTTTGAAAAATTTACTATAGAAAAGGCAATCCCTGGCGTATTTAAAATTTGCGACAGTAAAAAATTATTTTGTGAAAAATTTACTATAGAAAAGGCAATCCCTGGCGCAATTAAAATTTGCGACAGTAAAAATTATTTTTTGAAAAATTTAAAATTTACTATAGAAAAGCCAATCCCTGGCGTATATAAAATTTGCGACAGTAAAAAATTATTTTTTGCAAAATTTACTATAGAAAAGGCAATCCCTGGCTTAATTAAAATTTTCGACAGTAAAAAATTAATTTTTGAAAAATTTACTATAGGAAAGGCAATCCCTGGCGCAATTAAAATTTGCGACAGTAAAAAATTATTTTTTGCAAAATTTACTATAGAAAAGGCAATCCCTGGCGTATTTAAAATTTGCGACAGTAAAAAATTATTTTTTGCAAAATTTACTATACAAAAGGCAATCCCTGGCGTAATTAAAATTTTCGACAGTAAAAAATTAATTTATGAAAAATTTACTATAGAAAAGGCAATCCCTAGCGCAATTAAAATTTGCGACAGTAGACAATTAATTTGTGAAAAATTTACTAGAGAAAAGGCAATCCATGGCGGATTTAAAATTTGCGACAGTAACAAATTAATTTTTGAAAAATTTACTATAGAAAAGGCAATCCCTGGCGTATATAAAATTTGCGAAAGTAGAAAATTAATTTGTGAAAAATTTACTATAGAAAAGGCAATCCCTGGCGGATTTAAAATTTGCGACAGTAACAAATTAATTTTGAAAAATTTACTATAGAAAGGGCAATCCCTGGCGTATTTAAAATTTGCGAAAGTAAAAATTCATTTTTGAAAAATTTACTATAGAGAAGGCAATCCCTGGCGTATTTAAAATTTGCGACAGTAAAAAATTATTTTTTGAAAAATTTACTATAGAAAAGGCAATCCCTGGCGTAATTAAAATTTTCGACAGTAAAAAAATAATTTTTGAAAAATTTACTATAGAAAAGGCAATCCCTGGCGCAATTAAAATTTGCGACAGTAAAAAATTATTTTTTGCAAAATTTACTATAGGAAAGGCAATCCCTGGCGTATTTGAAATTTGCGACAGTAAAAAATTATTTTTTGAAAAATTTACTATAGAAAAGGCAATCCCTGGCGTAATTAAAATTTGCGACAGTAAAAAATTAGTTTTTGAATAATTTACTATAGAAAAGGCAATCCCTGGCGTATTTAAAATTTGCGACAGTAAAAAATTATTTTTTGAAAAATTTACTATAGAAAAGGCAATCCCTGGCGTAATTAAAATTTTCGACAGTAAAAAATTAATTTTTGAAAAATTTACTGTAGAAAAGGCAATCCCTGGCGTATTTAAAATTTGCGACAGTAAAAAATTATTTTGTGAAAAATTTACTATAGAAAAGGCAATGCCTGGCGCAATTAAAATATGCGACATTAAAAAATTAATTTTTGAAAAATTTACTATAGAAAAGGCAATCCCTGGCGCAATTAAAATTTGCGACAGTAAAAAATTATTTTTTGAATAATTTACTATAGAAAAGGCAGTCCCTGGCGTATTTAAAATTTGCGACAGTAAAAAATTATTTTTTGAATAATTTACTATAGAAAAGGCAATCCCTGGCGCAATTAAAATTTGGGACAGTAAAAAATTATTTTTTGCAAAATTTACTATAAAAAAGGCAATCCCTGGCGTATTTAAAATTTGCGACAGTAAAAAATTATTTTTTGCAAAATTTACTATAGAAAAGGCAATCCCTGGCGTAATTAAAATTTTCGACAGTAAAAAATTAAGTTTTGAAAAATTTACTATAGAAAAGGCAATCCCTGGCGCAATTAAAATTTGCGACAGTAAAAAATTATTTTTTGCAAAATTTGCTATAGAAAAGGCAATCCCTGGCGTATTTAAAATTTGCGACAGTAAAAAATTAATTTTTGAAAAATTTACTATAGAAAAGGCAATCCCTGGCGTATTTAAAATTTGCGACAGTATAAAATTATTTTTTGAATAATTTAGCAATCCTTGGCGCAATTAAAATTTGCGACAGTAAAAAAATATTTTTTGAATAATTTACTATAGAAAAGGCAATCCCTGGCGTAATTAAAATTTGCGACAGTAAAAAATTAATTTGTGAAAAATTTACTGTAGAAAAGGCAATCCCTGGCGCAATTAAAATTTGCGACAGTAACAAATTAATTTTTGAAAAATTTACTATAGAAAAGGCAATCCCTGGCGTATTTAAAATTTGCGAAAGTAAAAAATTCATTTTTGAAACATTTACTATAGAAAAGGCAATCCCTGGCGGATTTAAAACTTGCGACAGTAAAAAAATATTTTTTGAAAAAATTACTGTAGAAAAGGCAATCCCTGGCGCAATTAAAATTTGCGACAGTAAAAAATTATTTTTTGAATAATTTACTATAGAAAAGGCAATCCCTGGCGTATTTAAAATTTGGGACAGTAAAAAATTATTTTTTGCAAAATTTACTATAGAAAAGGCAATCCCTGGCGTATTTAAAATTTGCGACAGTAAAAAATTATTTTTTGCAAAATTTACTATAGAAAAGGCAATCCCTGGCGTAATTAAAATTTTCGACAGTAAAAAATTAAGTTTTGAAAAATTTACTATAGAAAAGGCAATCCCTGGCGCAATTAAAATTTGCGACAGTAAAAAATTATTTTTTGCAAAATTTGCTATAGAAAAGGCAATCCCTGGCGTATTTAAAATTTGCGACAGTAAAAAATTAATTTTTGAAAAATTTACTATAGAAAAGGCAATCCCTGGCGTATTTAAAATTTGCGACAGTATAAAATTATTTTTTGAATAATTTAGCAATCCTTGGCGCAATTAAAATTTGCGACAGTAAAAAATTATTTTTTGAATAATTTACTATAGAAAAGGCAATCCCTGGCGTAATTAAAATTTGCGACAGTAAAAAATTAATTTGTGAAAAATTTACTGTAGAAAAGGCAATCCCTGGCGCAATTAAAATTTGCGACAGTAAAAAATTCTTTTTTGAAAAATTTACTATAGAAAAGGCAATCCCTGGCGTATTTAAAATTTGCGACAGTAAAAAATTATTTTGTGAAAAATTTACTATAGAAAGGGCAATGCCTGGCGCAATTAAAATTTGCGACATTAAAAAATTATTTTTTGCAAAATTTACTATAGAAAAGGCAATCCCTGTCGCAATTAAAATTTGCGACAGTAACAAATTATTTTTTGAATAATTTACTATAGAAAAGGCAATCCCTGTCGCAATTAAAATTTGCGACAGTAAAAAATTATTTTTTGAATAATTTACTATAGGAAAGGCAATCCCTGGCGGATTTAAAATTTGCGACAGTAAAAAATTATTTTTTGAAAAATTTACTATTGAAAAGGTAATCCCTGGCGTAATTAAAATTTTCGACATTAAAAAAATAATTTTTGAAAAATTTAATATAGAAAAGGCAATCCCTGGCGGAATTAAAATTTGCGACAGTAAAAAATTATTTTTTGCAAAATTTACAATAGAAAAGGCAATCCCTGGCGGATTTAAAATTTCCGACAGTAACAAATTAATTTTTGAAAAATTTACTATAGAAAAGGCAATCCCTGGCGTATTTAAAATTTGCGACAGTAACAAATTAATTTTTGAAAAATTTACTGTAGAAAAGGCAATCCCTGGCGTTTTTAAAATTTGCGACAGTAACAAATTAATTTTTGAAAAATTTACTATAGAAAAGGCAATCCCTGGCGTATTTAAAATTTGCGAAAGTAAAAAATTCATTTTTGAAACATTTACTATAGAAAAGGCAATCCCTGGCGGATTTAAAACTTGCGACAGTAAAAAAATATTTTTTGAAAAAATTACTGTAGAAAAGGCAATCCCTGGCGCAATTAAAATTTGCGACAGTAAAAAATTATTTTTTGAATAATTTACTATAGAAAAGGCAATCCCTGGCGTATTTAAAATTTTCGACAATAAAATATTATTTTTTGAAAAATTTACTATAGAAAAGGCAATCCCTGGCGTAATTAAAATTTTCGACAGTAAAAAAATAGTTTTTGAAAAATTTACTATAGAAAAGGCAATCCCTGGCGCAATTAAATTTTGCGACAGCAAAAAATTATTTTTTGGAAAATTTACTATAGAAAAGACAATCCCTGGCGTATTTAAAATTTGCGAAAGTAAAAAATTATTTTTTGAAAAATTTACTATAGAAAAGGCAATCCCTGGCGTAATTAAAATTTGCGACAGTAAAAAATTAGTTTTTGAATAATTTACTATAGAAAAGGCAATCCCTGGCGTATTTAAAATTTGCGACAGTATAAAATTAAATTTTGAAAAATTTACTATAGAAAAGGCAATCCCTGGCGCAATTAAAATTTGCGACAGTAAAAAATTATTTTTTGAAAAATTTACAATAGAAAAGGCAATCCCTGGCGGATTTAAAATTTGCGACAGTAAAAAATAATTTTTTGAAAAATTTACTATAGAAAAGGCAATCCCTGGCGCAATTAAAATTTTCGAAAGTAAAAAAATATTTTTTGAAAAATTTCCTATAGAAAAGGCAATACCTGGCGGATTTAAAATTTGCGACAGAAAAAAATTAATTTTTGAAACATTTACTATAGAAAAGGCAATCCCTGGCGCAATTAAAATTTGCGACAGAAAAAAATTATTTTTTGAATAATTTAGAATAGAAATGGAAATCCCTGGCGTAATTAAAATTTGCGACAGTAAAAAATTATTTTTTGAAAAATTTACTGTAGAAAAGGCAATCCCTGGCGCAATTAAAATTTGCGACAGTAGAAAATTATTTTTTGAAAAATTTACTATAGAAAAGGCAATCCCTGGCGTATTTAAAATTTGCGACAGTAAAAAATTATTTTTTGAATAATTTACTATATAAAAGGCAATCCCTGGCGCAATTAAAATTTGCGACAGTAAAAAATTATTTTTTGAAAAATTTACTATAGAAAAGGCAATCCCTGGCGTATTTAAAATTTGCGACAGTAAAAAATTATTTTGTGAAAAATTTACTATAGAAAAGGCAATGCCTGGCGCAGTTAAAATTTGCGACATTAAAAAATTATTTTTTGCAAAATTTACTATAGAAAAGGCAATCCCTGGCGCAATTAAAATTTGCGACAGTAAAAAATTATTTTTTGAATAATTTACTATAGAAAAGGCAATCCCTGGCGTATATAAAATTTGCGACAGTAAAAAATTATTTTTTGCAAAATTTACTATAGAAAAGGCAATCCCTGGCTTAATTAAAATTTTCGACAGTAAAAAATTAATTTTTGAAAAATTTACTATAGGAAAGGCAATACCTGGCGCAATTAAAATTTGCGACAGTAAAAAATTATTTTTTGCAAAATTTACTATAGAAAAGGCAATCCCTGGCGTATTTAAAATTTGCGACAGTAAAAAATTATTTTTTGCAAAATTTACTATACAAAAGGCAATCCCTGGCGTAATTAAAATTTTCGACAGTAAAAAATTAATTTATGAAAAATTTACTATAGAAAAGGCAATCCCTGGCGCAATTAAAATTTGCGACAGTAAAAAATTATTTTTTGAATAATTTACTATAGAAAAGGCAATACCTGGCGTATTTAAAATTTGCGACAGTAAAAAATTATTTTTTGAATAATTTACTATAGAAAAGGCAATCCCTGGCGCAATTAAAATTTGCGACAGTAGAAAATTAATTTGTGAAAAATTTACTAGAGAAAAGGCAATCCATGGCGGATTTAAAATTTGCGACAGTAACAAATTAATTTTTGAAAAATTTACTGTAGAAAGGGTAATCCCTGGCGTATTTAAAATTTGCGAAAGTAAAAATTCATTTTTGAAAAATTTACTATAGAAAAGGCAATCTCTGGCGTATTTAAAATTTGCGAAAGTAAAAAATTATTTTTTGAAAAATTTACTATAGAAAAGGCAATCCCTGGCGTAATTAAAATTTTCGACAGTAAAAAAATAATTTTTGAAAAATTTACTATAGAAAAGGCAATCCCTGGCGCAATTCAAATTTGCGACAGTAAAAAATTATTTTTTGCAAAATTTACTATAGGAAAGGCAATCCCTGGCGTATTTGAAATTTGCGACAGCAAAAATTATTTTTTGAAAAATTTACTATAGAAAAGGCAATCCCTGGCGTAATTAAAATTTGCGACAGTAAAAAATTAGTTTTTGAATAATTTACTATAGAAAAGGCAATCCCTGGCGTATTTAAAATTTGCGACAGTAAAAAATTATTTTTTGAAAAATTTACTATAGAAAAGGCAATCCCTGGCGTAATTAAAATTTGCGAAAGTAAAAAATTAGTTTTTGAATAATTTACTATAGAAAAGGCAATCCCTGGCGTATTTAAAATTTGCGACAGTAACAAATTAATTTTTGAAAAATTTACTGTAGAAAAGGCAATCCCTGGCGTTTTTAAAATTTGCGACAGTAACAAATTAATTTTTGAAAAATTTACTATAGAAAAGGCAATCCCTGGCGTATTTAAAATTTGCGAAAGTAAAAAATTCATTTTTGAAACATTTACTATAGAAAAGGCAATCCCTGGCGGATTTAAAACTTGCGACAGTAAAAAAATATTTTTTGAAAAAATTACTGTAGAAAAGGCAATCCCTGGCGCAATTAAAATTTGCGACAGTAAAAAATTATTTTTTGAATAATTTACTATAGAAAAGGCAATCCCTGGCGTATTTAAAATTTTCGACAATAAAATATTATTTTTTGAAAAATTTACTATAGAAAAGGCAATCCCTGGCGTAATTAAAATTTTCGACAGTAAAAAAATAGTTTTTGAAAAATTTACTATAGAAAAGGCAATCCCTGGCGCAATTAAATTTTGCGACAGCAAAAAATTATTTTTTGGAAAATTTACTATAGAAAAGACAATCCCTGGCGTATTTAAAATTTGCGAAAGTAAAAAATTATTTTTTGAAAAATTTACTATAGAAAAGGCAATCCCTGGCGTAATTAAAATTTGCGACAGTAAAAAATTAGTTTTTGAATAATTTACTATAGAAAAGGCAATCCCTGGCGTATTTAAAATTTGCGACAGTATAAAATAAAATTTTGAAAAATTTACTATAGAAAAGGCAATCCCTGGCGCAATTAAAATTTGCGACAGTAAAAAATAATTTTTTGAAAAATTTACTATAGAAAAGGCAATCCCTGGCGGATTTAAAATTTGCGACAGTAAAAAATTATTTTTTGAAAAATTTACTATAGAAAAGGCAATCCCTGGCGCAATTAAAATTTTCGAAAGTAAAAAAATATTTTTTGAAAAATTTCCTATAGAAAAGGCAATCCCTGGCGGATTTAAAATTTGCGACAGTAAAAAATTAATTTTTGAAACATTTACTATAGAAAAGGCAATCCCTGGCGCAATTAAAATTTGCGACAGAAAAAAATTATTTTTTGAATAATTTAGAATAGAAATGGAAATCCCTGGCGTAATTAAAATTTGCGACAGTAAAAAATTATTTTTTGAAAAATTTACTGTAGAAAAGGCAATCCCTGGCGCAATTAAAATTTGCGACAGTAGAAAATTATTTTTTGAAAAATTTACTATAGAAAAGGCAATCCCTGGCGTATTTAAAATTTGCGACAGTAAAAAATTATTTTTTGAATAATTTACTATATAAAAGGCAATCCCTGGCGCAATTAAAATTTGCGACAGTAAAAAATTATTTTTTGAAAAATTTACTATAGAAAAGGCAATCCCTGGCGTATTTAAAATTTGCGACAGTAAAAAATTATTTTGTGAAAAATTTACTATAGAAAAGGCAATGCCTGGCGCAGTTAAAATTTGCGACATTAAAAAATTATTTTTTGCAAAATTTACTATAGAAAAGGCAATCCCTGGCGCAATTAAAATTTGCGACAGTAAAAAATTATTTTTTGAATAATTTACTATAGAAAAGGCAATCCCTGGCGTATATAAAATTTGCGACAGTAAAAAATTATTTTTTGCAAAATTTACTATAGAAAAGGCAATCCCTGGCTTAATTAAAATTTTCGACAGTAAAAAATTAATTTTTGAAAAATTTACTATAGGAAAGGCAATACCTGGCGCAATTAAAATTTGCGACAGTAAAAAATTATTTTTTGCAAAATTTACTATAGAAAAGACAATCCCTGGCGTATTTAAAATTTGCGACAGTAAAAAATTATTTTTTGCAAAATTTACTATACAAAAGGCAATCCCTGGCGTAATTAAAATTTTCGACAGTAAAAAATTAATTTATGAAAAATTTACTATAGAAAAGGCAATCCCTGGCGCAATTAAAATTTGCGACAGTAAAAAATTATTTTTTGAATAATTTACTATAGAAAAGGCAATACCTGGCGTATTTAAAATTTGCGACAGTAAAAAATTATTTTTTGAATAATTTACTATAGAAAAGGCAATCCCTGGCGCAATTAAAATTTGCGACAGTAGAAAATTAATTTGTGAAAAATTTACTAGAGAAAAGGCAATCCATGGCGGATTTAAAATTTGCGACAGTAACAAATTAATTTTTGAAAAATTTACTATAGAAAGGGTAATCCCTGGCGTATTTAAAATTTGCGAAAGTAAAAATTCATTTTTGAAAAATTTACTATAGAAAAGGCAATCTCTGGCGTATTTAAAATTTGCGAAAGTAAAAAATTATTTTTTGAAAAATTTACTATAGAAAAGGCAATCCCTGGCGTAATTAAAATTTTCGACAGTAAAAAAATAATTTTTGAAAAATTTACTATAGAAAAGGCAATCCCTGGCGCAATTCAAATTTGCGACAGTAAAAAATTATTTTTTGCAAAATTTACTATAGGAAAGGCAATCCCTGGCGTATTTGAAATTTGCGACAGCAAAAATTATTTTTTGAAAAATTTACTATAGAAAAGGCAATCCCTGGCGTAATTAAAATTTGCGACAGTAAAAAATTAGTTTTTGAATAATTTACTATAGAAAAGGCAATCCCTGGCGTATTTAAAATTTGCGACAGTAAAAAATTATTTTTTGAAAAATTTACTATAGAAAAGGCAATCCCTGGCGTAATTAAAATTTTCGACAGTAAAAAAATAATTTTTGAAAAATTTACTATAGAAAAGGCAATCCCTGGCGCAATTAAAATTTGCGACAGTAAAAAATTATTTTTTGCAAAATTTACTATATAAAAGGCAATCCCTGGCGCAATTAAAATTTGCCACAGTAAAAAATTAATTTTTGAAAAATTTACTGTTGAAAAGGCAAACCCTGGCGTATTTAAAATTTGCGACAGTAAAAAATTAATTTTTGAAAAATTTACTATAGAAAAGGCAATCCCTGGCGTATTTAAAATTTGCGACAGTAAAAAATTATTTTTTGAAAAATTTACTGTAGAAAAGGCAATCCTTGGCGCAATTAAAATTTGCGACAGTAGAAAATTATTTTTTGAAAAATTTACTGTAGAAAAGCCAATCCCTGGCGTATTTAAAATTTGCGACAGTAAAAAATTATTTTTTGAATAATTTACTATATAAAAGGCAATCCCTGGCGCAATTAAAATTTGCGACAGTAAAAAATTAATTTTTGAAAAATTTACTGTAGAAAATGCAAACCCTGGCGTATTTAAAATTTGCGACAGTAAAAAATTAATTTTTGAAAAATTTACTGTAGAAAAGGCAATCCCTGGCGTATTTAAAATTTGCGACAGTAAAAAATTATTTTGTGAAAAATTTACTATAGAAAAGGCAATGCCTGGCGCAATTAAAATATGCGACATTAAAAAATTAATTTTTGAAAAATTTACTATAGAAAAGGCAATCACTGGCGCAATTAAAATTTGCGACAGTAAAAAATTATTTTTTGAATAATTTACTATAGAAAAGGCAGTCCCTGGCGTATTTAAAATTTGCGACAGTAAAAAAATTATTTTTTGAATAATTTACTATAGAAAAGGCAATCCCTGGCGCAATTAAAATTTGGGACAGTAAAAAATTATTTTTTGCAAAATTTACTATAGAAAAGGCAATCCCTGGCGTATTTAAAATTTGCGACAGTAAAAAATTATTTTTTGCAAAATTTACTATAGAAAAGGCAATCACTGGCGCAATTAAAATTTGCGACAGTAAAAAATTATTTTTTGAATAATTTACTATAGAAAAGGCAGTCCCTGGCGTATTTAAAATTTGCGACAGTAAAAAATTATTTTTTGCAAAATTTACTATAGAAAAGGCAATCCCTGGCGCAATTAAAATTTGCGACAGTAAAAAATTATTTTTTGAATAATTTACTATAGAAAAGGCAATCCCTGGCGTATATAAAATTTGCGACAGTAAAAAATTATTTTTTGCAAAATTTACTATAGAAAAGGCAATCCCTGGCTTAATTAAAATTTTCGACAGTAAAAAATTAATTTTTGAAAAATTTACTATAGGAAAGGCAATACCTGGCGCAATTAAAATTTGCGACAGTAAAAAATTATTTTTTGCAAAATTTACTATAGAAAAGACAATCCCTGGCGTATTTAAAATTTGCGACAGTAAAAAATTATTTTTTGCAAAATTTACTATACAAAAGGCAATCCCTGGCGTAATTAAAATTTTCGACAGTAAAAAATTAATTTATGAAAAATTTACTATAGAAAAGGCAATCCCTGGCGCAATTAAAATTTGCGACAGTAAAAAATTATTTTTTGAATAATTTACTATAGAAAAGGCAATACCTGGCGTATTTAAAATTTGCGACAGTAAAAAATTATTTTTTGAATAATTTACTATAGAAAAGGCAATCCCTGGCGCAATTAAAATTTGCGACAGTAGAAAATTAATTTGTGAAAAATTTACTAGAGAAAAGGCAATCCATGGCGGATTTAAAATTTGCGACAGTAACAAATTAATTTTTGAAAAATTTACTATAGAAAGGGTAATCCCTGGCGTATTTAAAATTTGCGAAAGTAAAAATTCATTTTTGAAAAATTTACTATAGAAAAGGCAATCTCTGGCGTATTTAAAATTTGCGAAAGTAAAAAATTATTTTTTGAAAAATTTACTATAGAAAAGGCAATCCCTGGCGTAATTAAAATTTTCGACAGTAAAAAAATAATTTTTGAAAAATTTACTATAGAAAAGGCAATCCCTGGCGCAATTCAAATTTGCGACAGTAAAAAATTATTTTTTGCAAAATTTACTATAGGAAAGGCAATCCCTGGCGTATTTGAAATTTGCGACAGCAAAAATTATTTTTTGAAAAATTTACTATAGAAAAGGCAATCCCTGGCGTAATTAAAATTTGCGACAGTAAAAAATTAGTTTTTGAATAATTTACTATAGAAAAGGCAATCCCTGGCGTATTTAAAATTTGCGACAGTAAAAAATTATTTTTTGAAAAATTTACTATAGAAAAGGCAATCCCTGGCGTAATTAAAATTTTCGACAGTAAAAAAATAATTTTTGAAAAATTTACTATAGAAAAGGCAATCCCTGGCGCAATTAAAATTTGCGACAGTAAAAAATTATTTTTTGCAAAATTTACTATATAAAAGGCAATCCCTGGCGCAATTAAAATTTGCCACAGTAAAAAATTAATTTTTGAAAAATTTACTGTTGAAAAGGCAAACCCTGGCGTATTTAAAATTTGCGACAGTAAAAAATTAATTTTTGAAAAATTTACTATAGAAAAGGCAATCCCTGGCGTATTTAAAATTTGCGACAGTAAAAATTATTTTTTGAAAAATTTACTGTAGAAAAGGCAATCCTTGGCGCAATTAAAATTTGCGACAGTAGAAAATTATTTTTTGAAAAATTTACTGTAGAAAAGCCAATCCCTGGCGTATTTAAAATTTGCGACAGTAAAAAATTATTTTTTGAATAATTTACTATATAAAAGGCAATCCCTGGCGCAATTAAAATTTGCGACAGTAAAAAATTAATTTTTGAAAAATTTACTGTAGAAAATGCAAACCCTGGCGTATTTAAAATTTGCGACAGTAAAAAATTAATTTTTGAAAAATTTACTGTAGAAAAGGCAATCCCTGGCGTATTTAAAATTTGCGACAGTAAAAAATTATTTTGTGAAAAATTTACTATAGAAAAGGCAATGCCTGGCGCAATTAAAATATGCGACATTAAAAAATTAATTTTTGAAAAATTTACTATAGAAAAGGCAATCACTGGCGCAATTAAAATTTGCGACAGTAAAAAATTATTTTTTGAATAATTTACTATAGAAAAGGCAGTCCCTGGCGTATTTAAAATTTGCGACAGTAAAAAATTATTTTTTGAATAATTTACTATAGAAAAGGCAATCCCTGGCGCAATTAAAATTTGGGACAGTAAAAAATTATTTTTTGCAAAATTTACTATAGAAAAGGCAATCCCTGGCGTATTTAAAATTTGCGACAGTAAAAAATTATTTTTTGCAAAATTTACTATAGAAAAGGCAATCCCTGGCGTAATTAAAATTTCGACAGTAAAAAATTAAGTTTTGAAAAATTTACTATAGAAAAGGCAATCCCTGGCGCAATTAAAATTTGCGACAGTAAAAAATTATTTTTTGCAAAATTTACTATAGAAAAGGCAATCCCTGGCGTATTTAAAATTTGCGACAGTGAAAAATTAATTTTTGAAAAATTTACTATAGAAAAGGCAATCCCTGGCGTATTTAAAATTTGCGACAGTATAAAATTATTTTTTGAATAATTTAGCAATCCTTGGCGCAATTAAAATTTGCGACAGTAAAAAATTATTTTTTGAAAAATTTACTATAGAAAAGGCAATCCCTGGCGTAATTAAAATTTGCGACAGTAAAAAATTATTTTTTGAATAATTTACTATAGAAAAGGCAATCCCTGGCGTATTTAAAATTTGCGACAGTATAAAATTAAATTTTGAAAAATTTACTATAGAAAAGGCAATCCCTGGCGCAATTAAAATTTGCGACAGTAAAAAATTATTTTTTGAATAATTTACTATAGAAAAGGCAATCCCTGGCGTATTTAAAATTTGCGACAATAAAATATTATTTTTTGAAAAATTTACTATAGAAAAGGCAATCCCTGGCGTAATTAAAATTTTCGACAGTAAAAAAATAGTTTTTGAAAAATTTACTATAGAAAAGGCAATCCCTGGCGCAATTAAATTTTGCGACAGTAAAAAATTATTTTTTGGAAAATTTACTATAGAAAAGACAATCCCTGGCGTATTTAAAATTTGCGAAAGTAAAAAATTATTTTTTGAAAAATTTACTATAGAAAAGGCAATCCCTGGCGTAATTAAAATTTGCGACAGTAAAAAATTATTTTTTGAATAATTTACTATAGAAAAGGCAATCCCTGGCGTATTTAAAATTTGCGACAGTATAAAATTAAATTTTGAAAAATTTACTATAGAAAAGGCAATCCCTGGCGCAATTAAAATTTGCGACAGTAAAAAATTATTTTTTGAAAAATTTACTATAGAAAAGGCAATCCCAGTCGAAATTAAAATTTGCGACAGTAAAAAATTAATTTTTGCAAAATTTAATATAGAAAAGGCAATCCCTGGCGCAATTAAAATTTGCGACAGTAAAAAATTATTTTTTGAAAAGTTTACTATAGAAAAGGCAATCCCTGGCGCAATTAAAATTTTCGAAAGTAAAAATATATTTTTTGAAAAATTTCCCATAGAAAAGGCAATCCCTGGCGGATTTAAAATTTGCGACAGTAAAAAATTAATTTTTGAAACATTTACTATAGAAAAGGCAATCCCTGGCGCAATTAAAATTTGCGACAGAAAAAAATTATTTTTTGAATAATTAGAATAGAAATGGAAATCCCTGGCGTAAAATTTGCGACAGTAAAAAATTATTTTTTTAATAATTTACTGTAGAAAAGGCAATCCCTGGCGCAATTAAAATTTGCCACAGTAAAAAATTAATTTTTGAAAAATTTACTGTAGAAAAGGCAAACCCTGGCGTATTTAAAATTTGCGACAGTAAAAAATTAATTTTTGAAAAATTTACTATAGAAAAGGCAATCCCTGGCGTATTTAAAATTTGCGAGAGTAAAAAATTATTTTGTGAAAAATTTACTATAGAAAAGGCAATCCCTGGCGCAATTAAAATTTGCGACAGTAAAAATTATTTTTTGAATAATTTACTATAGAAAAGCCAATCCCTGGCGTATATAAAATTTGCGACAGTAAAAAATTATTTTTTGCAAAATTTACTATAGAAAAGGCAATCCCTGGCTTAATTAAAATTTTCGACAGTAAAAAATTAATTTTTGAAAAATTTACTATAGGAAAAGGCAATCCCTGGCCAATAAAATTTGCGACAGTAAAAAATTATTTTTTGCAAAATTTACTATAGAAAAGGCAATCCCTGGCGTATTTAAAATTTGCGACAGTAAAAAATTATTTTTGCAAAATTTACTATACAAAAGGCAATCCCTGGCGTAATTAAAATTTTCGACAGTAAAAATTAATTTATGAAAAATTTACTATAGAAAAGGCAATCCCTAGCGCAATTAAAATTGCGACAGTAGACAATTAATTTGTGAAAAATTTACTAGAGAAAAGGCAATCCAGGCATAAATTACTAGAGAAAGGCAATCCAGGTTAAAATTTGCGACAGTAACAAATTAATTTTGAAAAATTTACTATAGAAAAGGCAATCCCTGGCGTATATAAAATTTGCGAAAGTAGAAAATTAATTTGTGAAAAATTTACTATAGAAAAGGCAATCCCTGGCGGATTTAAAATTTGCGACAGTAACAAATTAATTTTGAAAAATTTACTATAGAAAGGGCAATCCCTGGCGTATTTAAAATTTGCGTAAGTAAAAATTCATTTTTGAAAAATTTACTATAGAGAAGGCAATCCCTGGCGTATTTAAAATTTGCGACAGTAAAAAATTATTTTTTGAAAAATTTACTATAGAAAAGGCAATCCCTGGCGTAATTAAAATTTTCGACAGTAAAAATATATTTTTGAAAAATTTACTATAGAAAAGGCAATCCTGGCGCAATTAAAATTTGCGACAGTAAAAAATTATTTTTGCAAAATTTACTATAGGAAAGGCAATCCCTGGCGTATTTGAAATTTGCGACCAGTAAAAAATTATTTTTTGAAAAATTTACTATAGAAAAGGCAATCCCTGGCGTAATTAAAATTTGCGACAGTAAAAAATTAGTTTTTGAATAATTTACTATAGAAAAGGCAATCCCTGGCGTATTTAAAATTTGCGACAGTAAAAAATTATTTTTTGAAAAATTTACTATAGAAAAGGCAATCCCTGGCGTAATTAAAATTTTCGACAGTAAAAAATTAAGTTTTGAAAAATTTACTATAGAAAAGGCAATCCCTGGCGCAATTAAAATTTGCGACAGTAAAAAATTATTTTTTGCAAAATTTGCTATAGAAAAGGCAATCCCTGGCGTATTTAAAATTTGCGACAGTAAAAAATTAATTTTTGAAAAATTTACTATAGAAAAGGCAATCCCTGGCGTATTTAAAATTTGCGACAGTAAAAAATTATTTTTTGAATAATTTAGCAATCCTTGGCGCAATTAAAATTTGCGACAGCAAAAATTATTTTTTGAATAATTTACTATAGAAAAGGCAATCCCTGGCGTAATTAAAATTTGCGACAGTAAAAAATTAATTTGTGAAAAATTTACTGTAGAAAAAGGCAATCCCTGGCGCAATTAAAATTTGCGACAGTAACAAATTAATTTTTGAAAAATTTACTATAGAAAAGGCAATCCCTGGCGTATTTAAAATTTGCGAAAGTAAAAAATTCATTTTTGAAACATTTACTATAGAAAAGGCAATCCCTGGCGGATTTAAAACTTGCGACAGTAAAAAAATATTTTTTGAAAAAATTACTGTAGAAAAGGCAATCCCTGGCGCAATGTAAAAATTTGCGACAGTAAAAAAATTATTTTTTGAATAATTTACTATAGAAAAGGCAATCCCTGGCGTATTTAAAATTTGGGACAGTAAAAAATTATTTTTTGCAAAATTTACTATAGAAAAGGCAATCCCTGGCGTATTTAAAATTTGCGACAGTAAAAAATTATTTTTTGCAAAATTTACTATAGAAAAGGCAATCCCTGGCGTAATTAAAATTTTCGACAGTAAAAAATTAAGTTTTGAAAAATTTACTATAGAAAAGGCAATCCCTGGCGCAATTAAAATTTGCGACAGTAAAAAATTATTTTTTGCAAAATTTGCTATAGAAAAGGCAATCCCTGGCGTATTTAAAATTTGCGACAGTAAAAAATTAATTTTTGAAAAATTTACTATAGAAAAGGCAATCCCTGGCGTATTTAAAATTGCGACAGTATAAAATTATTTTTGAATAATTTAGCAATCCTTGGCGCAATTAAAATTTGCGACAGTAAAAAATTATTTTTTGAATAATTTACTATAGAAAAGGCAATCCCTGGCGTAATTAAAATTTGCGACAGTAAAAAATTAATTTGTGAAAAATTTACTGTAGAAAAGGCAATCCCTGGCGCAATTAAAATTTGCGACAGTAAAAAATTCTTTTTTGAAAAATTTACTATAGAAAAGGCAATCCCTGGCGTATTTAAAATTTGCGACAGTAAAAAATTATTTTGTGAAAAATTTACTATAGAAAGGGCAATGCCTGGCGCAATTAAAATTTGCGACATTAAAAAATTATTTTTTGCAAAATTTACTATAGAAAAGGCAATCCCTGTCGCAATTAAAATTTGCGACAGTAAAAAATTATTTTTTGAATAATTTACTATAGGAAAGGCAATCCCTGGCGGATTTAAAATTTGCGACAGTAAAAAATTATTTTTTGAAAAATTTACTATTATGAAAAGGTAATCCCTGGCGTAATTAAAATTTTCGACATTAAAAAAATAATTTTGAAAAATTTAATATAGAAAAGCAACCCTGCGAGCCGCGGAATTAAAATTGCGACAGTAAAAAATTATTTTTTGCAAAATTTACAATAGAAAAGGCAATCCCTGGCGGATTTAAAATTTCCGACAGTAGTAACAAATTAATTTTGAAAAATTTACTATAGAAAAGGCAATCCCTGGCGTATTTAAAATTTGCGACAGTAACAAATTAATTTTTGAAAAATTTACTGTAGAAAAGGCAATCCCTGGCGTTTTTAAAATTTGCGACAGTAACAAAATTAATTTTTGAAAAATTTTCTATAGAAAAGGCAATCCCTGGCGTATTTAAAATTTGCGAAAGTAAAAAATTCATTTTTGAAACATTTACTATAGAAAAGGCAATCCCTGGCGGATTTAAAACTTGCGACAGTAATAAAATATTTTTTGAAAAAATTACTGTAGAAAAGGCAATCCCTGGCGCAATTAAAATTTGCGACAGTAAAAAATTATTTTTTGAATAATTTACTATAGAAAAGGCAATCCCTGGCGTATTTAAAATTTTCGACAATAAAATATTATTTTTTGAAAAATTTACTATAGAAAAGGCAATCCCTGGCGTAATTAAAATTTTCGACAGTAAAAAAATAGTTTTTGAAAAATTTACTATAGAAAAGGCAATCCCTGGCGCAATTAAATTTTGCGACAGCAAAAAATTATTTTTTGGAAAATTTACTATAGAAAAGACAATCCCTGGCGTATTTAAAATTTGCGAAAGTAAAAAATTATTTTTTGAAAAATTTACTATAGAAAAGGCAATCCCTGGCGTAATTAAAATTTGCGACAGCAAAAAATTAGTTTTTGAATAATTTACTATAGAAAAGGCAATCCCTGGCGTATTTAAAATTTGCGACAGTATAAAATTAAATTTTGAAAAATTTACTATAGAAAAGGCAATCCCTGGCGCAATTAAAATTTGCGACAGTAAAAAATTATTTTTTGAAAAATTTACTATAGAAAAGGCAATCCCTGGCGGATTTAAAATTTGCGACAGTAAAAAATTATTTTTTGAAAAATTTACTATAGAAAAGGCAATCCCTGGCGCAATTAAAATTTTCGAAAGTAAAAAAATATTTTTTGAAAAATTTCCTATAGAAAAGGCAATCCCTGGCGGATTTAAAATTTGCGACAGTAAAAAATTAATTTTTGAAACATTTACTATAGAAAAGGCAATCCCTGGCGCAATTAAAATTTGCGACAGAAAAAAATTATTTTTTGAATAATTTAGAATAGAAATGGAAATCCCTGGCGTAATTAAAATTTGCGACAGTAAAAAATTATTTTTTGAAAAATTTACTGTAGAAAAGGCAATCCCTGGCGCAATTAAAATTTGCGACAGTAGAAAATTATTTTTTGAAAAATTTACTATAGAAAAGGCAATCCCTGGCGTATTTAAAATTTGCGACAGTAAAAAATTATTTTTTGAATAATTTACTATATAAAAGGCAATCCCTGGCGCAATTAAAATTTGCGACAGTAAAAAATTAATTTTTGAAAAATTTACTGTAGAAAAGGCAAACCCTGGCGTATTTAAAATTTGCGACAGTAAAAAATTAATTTTTGAAAAATTTACTATAGAAAAGGCAATCCCTGGCGTATTTAAAATTTGCGACAGTAAAAAATTATTTTGTGAAAAATTTACTATAGAAAAGGCAATGCCTGGTGCAGTTAAAATTTGCGACATTAAAAAATTATTTTTTGCAAAATTTACTATAGAAAAGGCAATCCCTGGCGCAATTAAAATTTGCGACAGTAAAAAATTATTTTTTGAATAATTTACTATAGAAAAGGCAATCCCTGGCGTATATAAAATTTGCGACAGTAAAAAATTATTTTTTGCAAAATTTACTATAGAAAAGGCAATCCCTGGCTTAATTAAAATTTTCGACAGTAAAAAATTAATTTTTGAAAAATTTACTATAGGAAAGGCAATACCTGACGCAATTAAAATTTGCGACAGTAAAAAATTATTTTTTGCAAAATTTACTATAGAAAAGGCAATCCCTGGCGTATTTAAAATTTGCGACAGTAAAAAATTATTTTTTGCAAAATTTACTATACAAAAGGCAATCCCTGGCGTAATTAAAATTTTCGACAGTAAAAAATTAATTTATGAAAAATTTACTATAGAAAAGGCAATCCCTGGCGCAATTAAAATTTGCGACAGTAAAAAATTATTTTTTGAATAATTTACTATAGAAAAGGCAATACCTGACGTATTTAAAATTTGCGACAGTAAAAAATTATTTTTTGAATAATTTACTATAGAAAAGGCAATCCCTGGCGCAATTAAAATTTGCGACAGTAGAAAATTAATTTGTGAAAAATTTACTAGAGAATAGGCAATCCATGGCGGATTTAAAATTTGCGACAGTAACAAATTAATTTTTGAAAAATTTACTATAGAAAGGGCAATCCCTGGCGTATTTAAAATTTGCGAAAGTAAAAATTCATTTTTGAAAAATTTACTATAGAAAAGGCAATCCCTGGCGTATTTAAAATTTGCGAAAGTAAAAAATTATTTTTTGAAAAATTTACTATAGAAAAGGCAATCCCTGGCGTAATTAAAATTTTCGACAGTAAAAAAATAATTTTTGAAAAATTTACTATAGAAAAGGCAATCCCTGGCGCAATTCAAATTTGCGACAGTAAAAAATTATTTTTTGCAAAATTTACTATAGGAAAGGCAATCCCTGGCGTATTTGAAATTTGCGACAGTAAAAAATTATTTTTTGAAAAATTTACTATAGAAAAGGCAATCCCTGGCGTAATTAAAATTTGCGACAGTAAAAAATTAGTTTTTGAATAATTTACTATAGAAAAGGCAATCCCTGGCGTATTTAAAATTTGCGACAGTAAAAAATTATTTTTTGAAAAATTTACTATAGAAAAGGCAATCCCTGGCGTAATTAAAATTTTCGACAGTAAAAAAATAATTTTTGAAAAATTTACTATAGAAAAGGCAATCCCTGGCGCAATTAAAATTTGCGACAGTAAAAAATTATTTTTTGCAAAATTTACTATATAAAAGGCAATCCCTGGCGCAATTAAAATTTGCCACAGTAAAAAATTAATTTTTGAAAAATTTACTGTTGAAAAGGCAAACCCTGGCGTATTTAAAATTTGCGACAGTAAAAAATTAATTTTTGAAAAATTTACTATAGAAAAGGCAATCCCTGGCGTATTTAAAATTTGCGACAGTAAAAAATTATTTTTTGAAAAATTTACTGTAGAAAAGGCAATCCTTGGCGCAATTAAAATTTGCGACAGTAGAAAATTATTTTTTGAAAAATTTACTCTAGAAAAGCCAATCCCTGGCGTATTTAAAATTTGCGACAGTAAAAAATTATTTTTTGAATAATTTACTATATAAAAGGCAATCCCTGGCGCAATTAAAATTTGCGACAGTAAAAAATTAATTTTTGAAAAATTTACTGTAGAAAATGCAAACCCTGGCGTATTTAAAATTTGCGACAGTAAAAAATTAATTTTTGAAAAATTTACTGTAGAAAAGGCAATCCCTGGCGTATTTAAAATTTGCGACAGTAAAAAATTATTTTGTGATAAATTTACTATAGAAAAGGCAATGCCTGGCGCAATTAAAATATGCGACATTAAAAAATTAATTTTTGAAAAATTTATTATAGAAAAGGCAATCACTGGCGCAATTAAAATTTGCGACAGTAAAAAATTATTTTTTGAATAATTTACTATAGAAAAGGCAGTCCCTGGCGTATTTAAAATTTGCGACAGTAAAAAATTATTTTTTGAATAATTTACTATAGAAAAGGCAATCCCTGGCGCAATTAAAATTTGGGACAGTAAAAAATTATTTTTTGCAAAATTTACTATAGAAAAGGCAATCCCTGGCGTATTTAAAATTTGCGACAGTAAAAAATTATTTTTTGCAAAATTTACTATAGAAAAGGCAATCCCTGGCGTAATTAAAATTTTCGACAGTAAAAAATTAAGTTTTGAAAAATTTACTATAGAAAAGGCAATCCCTGGCGCAATTAAAATTTGCGACAGTAAAAAATTATTTTTTGCAAAATTTACTATAGAAAAGGCAATCCCTGGCGTATTTAAAATTTGCGACAGTAAAAAATTAATTTTTGAAAAATTTACTATAGAAAAGGCAATCCCTGGCGTATTTAAAATTTGCGACAGTATTAAATTATTTTTTGAATAATTTAGCAATCCTTGGCGCAATTAAAATTTGCGACAGTAAAAAATTATTTTTTGAATAATTTACTATAGAAAAGGCAATCCCTGGCGTAATTAAAATTTGCGACAGTAAAAAATTAATTTGTTGAAAATTTACTGTAGAAAAGGCAATCCCTGGCGCAATTAAAATTTGCGACAGTAAAAAATTCTTTTTTGAAAAATTTACTATAGAAAAGGCAATCCCTGGCGTATTTAAAATTTGCGACAGTAAAAAATTATTTTTGTGAAAAATTTACTATAGAAAGGGCAATGCCTGGCGCAATTAAAATTTGCGACATTAAAAAATTATTTTTTGCAAAATTTTCTATAGAAAAGGCAATCCCTGGCGCAATTAAAATTTGCGACAGTAAAAAATTATTTTTTGAATAATTTACTATAATCCCTGGCGGATTTAAAATTTGCGACAGTAAAAAATTATTTTTCGAAAAATTTACTATAGAAAAGGTAATCCCTGGCGTAATTAAAATTTTCGACAGTAAAAAAATAATTTTTGAAAAATTTACTATAGAAAAGGCAATCCCTGGCGGAATTAAAATTTTGCGACAGTAAAAAATTATTTTTTTCAAAATTTACTATAGAAAAGGCAATCCCTGGCGTATTTAAAATTTGCGAAAGTAAAAAATTATATTTTGAAAAATTTACTATAGAAAAGGCAATCCCTGGCGTAATTAAAATTTGCGACAGTAAAAAATTAGTTTTTGAATAATTTACTATAGAAAAGGCAATCCCTGGCGTATTTAAAATTTGCGACAGTATAAAATTAAATTTTGAAAAATTTACTATAGAAAAGGCAATCCCTGGCGCAATTAAAATTTGCGACATTAAAAAATAATTTTTTGAAAAATTTAATATAGAAAAGGCAATTCCAGGCGGAATTAAAATTTGCGACAGTAAAAAATTAATTTTTGCAAAATTTAATATAGAAAAGGCAATCCCTGGCGCAATTAAAATTTGCGACAGTAAAAAATTATTTTTTGTAAAATTTACTATAGAAGAGGCAATACCTGGCGCAATTAAAATTTTCGAAAGTAAAAAATTATTTTTTGAAAAATTTACTATAGAAAAGGCAATCCCTGGCGGATTTAAAATTTGCGATAGTAAAAAATTAATTTTTGAAAAATTTACTATAGAAAAGGCAATCCCTGGCGCAATTAAAATTTGCGACAGAAAAAGAATTATTTTTTGAATAATTTACAATAGAAAAGGCAATCCCTGGCGTAATTAAAATTTGCGACAGTAAAAAATTATTTTTTGAAAAATTTACTGTAGAAAGGGCAATCCCTGGCGCAATTAAAATTTGCGACAGTAGAAAATTATTTTTTGAAAAATTTACTATAGAAAAGGCAATCCCTGGCGTATTTAATATTTGTGACAGTAAAAAATTATTTTTTGAATAATTTGCTATAGAAAAGGCAATCCCTGGCGTATTTAAAATTTGCGACAGTAAAAAATTATTTTTTGCAAAATTTGCTATAGAAAAGGCAATCCCTGGCTTAATTAAAATTTTCGACAGTAAAAAATTAATTTTTGAAAAATTTACTATAGGAAAGGCAATCCCTGGCGCAATTAAAACTTGCGACAGTAAAAAATTATTTTTTGCAAAATTTACTATAGAAGAGGCAATCCCTGGCGTATTTAAAATTTGCGACAGAAAAAAATTATTTTTTGCAAAATTTACTATAGAAAACGCAATCCCTGGCGTAATTAAAATTTTCGACAGTAAAAAATTTACTATAGAAAAGGCAATCCCTGGCGCAATTAAAATTTGCGACAGTAAAAAATTATTTTTTGCAAAATTTACTATAGAAAAGGCAATCCCTGGCGTATTTAAAATTTGCGACAGTAAAAAATTAATTTTTGAAATATTTACTATAGAAAAGGCAATCCCTGGCGTATTTAAAATTAGCGACAGTATAAAATTATTTTTTGAATAATTTAGCAATCCTTGGCGCAATTAAAATTTGCGACAGTAAAAAATTATTTTTTGAAAAATTTACTATAGAAAAGGCAATGCCTGGCGCAATTAAAATGTGCGACATTAAAAAATTATTTTTTGCAAAATTTACTATAGAAAAGGCAATCCCTGGCGCAATTAAAATTTGCGACAGTAAAAAATTATTTTTTGAATAATTTACTATATAAAAGGCAATCCCTGGCGGATTTAAAATTTGCGACAGTAAAAAATTATTTTTTGAAAAATTTGCTATAGAAAAGGTAATCCCCGGCGTAATTAAAATTTCCGACAGTAAAAAAATAATTTTTGAAAAATTTACTATAGAAAAGGCAATCCCTGGCGGAATTAAAATATGCGACAGTAAAAAATTATTTTTTGCAAAATTTACTATAGAAAAGGCAATGCCTGGCGTATTTAAAATTTGCGACAGTAAAAGATTATATTTTGAAAAATTTACTATAGAAATGGCAATCCCTGGCGTAATTAAAATTTGCGACAGTAAAAAATTAGTTTTTGAATAATTTACTATAGAAAAGGCAATCCCTGGCGTATTTAAAATTTGCGACAGTATAAAATTAAATTTTGAAAAAGTTACTATCGAAAAGGCTATCCATGGCGCAATTAAAATTTGCGACAGTAAAAAATTATTTTTTGAAAAATTTACTATAGAAAAGGCAATCCCAGGCGGAATTAAAATTTGCGACAGTAAATAATTAATTTTTGCAAAATTTAATATAGAAAAGGCAATACCTGGCATATTTAAAATTTGCGACAGTAAAAAATTAATTTCTGAAATATTTACTATAGAAAAGGCAATCCCTGGCGTACTTAAAATTAGCGACAGTATAAAATTATTTTTTGAATAATTTAGCAATCCTTGGCGCAATTAAAATTTGCGACAGTAAAAAATTATTTTTTGAATAATTTACTATAGAAAAGGCAATCCCTGGTGTAGTTAAAATTTGCGACAGTAAAAAATTAATTTGTGAAAAATTTACTGTAGAAAATGCAATCCCTGGCGCAATTAAAATTTGCGACAGTAAAAAAATCTTTTTTGAATAATTTACTATAGAAATGGCAATCCCTGGCGGATTTAAAATTTGCGACAGTAAAAAATTATTTTTTGAAAAATTTACTATAGAAAAGGTAATCCCTGACGCAATTACAATTTGCGACAATAAAAAATTATTTTTTTGCAAAATTTACTATAGAAATAGCATTCCCTGGCGCAATTAAAATTTGCGACAGTAAAAAATTAATTTTTGAAAAATCTACTGTAGAAACGGCAATCCCTGGCGTATTTAAAATTTGCGACAGTAAAAAATTAATTTTTGAAAAATTTACTATAGAACATGCAATCCCTGGCGTATTTAAAATTTGCGACAGTATAAAATTATTTTATGAATAAGTTACTATAGAAAAGGCAATCCCTGGCGCAATTAAAATTTGCGAGAGTAAAAAATTATTTTTTGCAAAATTTACTATAGAAAAGGCAATCCCTGGCGTATTTAAAATTTGCGACAGTAAAAAATTAATTTGTGAAAAAGTTACTATAGAAAAGGCAATCCCTGGCGTATTTAAAATTTGCGACAGTAAAAAATTATTTTTTGAAAAATTTACTATAGAAAAGGCAATCCCTGGCGTAATTAAAATTTTCGACAGTAAAAAATTAGTTTTTGAAAAATTTACTATAGAAAAGGCAATCCCTGGCGCAATTAAAATTTGCGAGAGTAAAAAATTATTTTTTGCAAAATTTACTATAGAAAAGGCAATCCCTGGCGTATTTAAAATTTGCGACAGTGAAAAATTATTTTTTGAAAAATTTACTATAGAAAAGGCAATCCCTGGCGTAATTAAAATTTGCGACAGTAAAAAATTATTTTTTGCAAAATTTACTATAGAAAAGGCAATCCCTGGCGCAATTAAAATTTGCGACAGTAAAAAATTATTTTTTGTAAAATTTACTGTAGATAAGGCAATCCCTGGCGCAATTAAAATTTCCGACAGTAAAAAATTAATTTTTGAAAAATTTACTATAGAAAAGTCAATCCCTGGCGCAATTAAAATTTGCGACATTAAAAAAATATTTTTTGTATAATTTACTATAGAAGAGGCAATACCTGGCGTATTTGAAATTTGCGACAGTATAAAATTAATTTGTGAAAAATTTACTATACAAAAGGCAATCCCTGGCGTATTTAAAATTTGCGACAGTAAAAAATTATTTTTTGCAAAATTTACTATAGAAAAGGCAATCCCTGGCGTAATTAAAATTTTCGACTGTAAAAAATTAATTTTTGAAAAATTTACTATAGAAAAGGCAATCCCTGGCGCAATTAAAATTTGCGACAGTAAAAAAATATTTTTTGCAAAATTTACTATAGAAAAGGCAATCCCTGGCGTGTTTAAATTTTGCGACATTAAAAAATTAATTTTTGAAAAATTTACTATAGAAAAGGCAATCCCTGGCGTATATAAAATTTGCGACAGTATAAAATTATTTTTTGAATAATTTAGCAATCCTTGGCGCAATTAAAATTTGCGACAGTAAAAAATTTATTTTTTGAATAATTTACTATAGAAAAGGCAATCCCTGGCGTAATTAAAATTTGCGACAGTAAAAAATTAATTTGTGAAAAATTTACTGTAGAAAAGGCAATCCCTGGCGCAATTAAAATTTGCGACAGTAAAAAATTCTTTTTTGAAAAATTTATTATAGAAAAGGCAATCCCTGGCGTATTTAAAATTTGCGACAGTAAAAAATTATTTTGTGAAAAATTTACTATAGAAAAGGCAATGCCTGGCGCAATTAAAATTTGCGACATTAAAAAATTATTTTTTGCAAAATTTACTATAGAAAAGGCAATCCCTGGCGCAATTAAAGTTTGCGACAGTAAAAAGTTATTTTTTGAAAAATTTACTAAAGAAAAGGCAATCCCTGGCGGATTTAAAATTTGCGACAGTAAAAAATTATTTTTTGAAAAATTTACTATAGAAAAGGTAATCCCTGGCGTAATTAAAATTTTCGACAGTAAAAAAATAGTTTTTGAAAAATTTACTATGGAAAAGGCAATCCCTGGCGCAATTAAAATTTGCGACAGTAAAAAATTATTTTTTGCAAAATTTATTATAGAAAAGGCAATCCCTGGCGTATTTAAAATTTGCGACAGTAAAAAATTATATTTTGAAAAATTTACTATAGAAAAGCCAATCCCTGGCGTAATTAAAATTTGCGACAGTAAAAAATTAGTTTTTGAATAATTTACTATAGAAAAGGCAATACCTGGCGTATTTAAAATTTGCGACAGTATAAAATTAAATTTTGAAAAATTTACTATAGAAAAGGCAATCCCTGGCGCAATTAAAATTTGCGACATTAAAAAATTATTTTTTGAAAAATTTACTATAGAAAAGGCAATCCCAGGCGGAGTTAAAATTTGCGACAGTAAAAAATTAATTTTTGCAAAATTTAATATAGAAAAGGCAATCCCTGGCGCAATTAAAATTTTCGACAGTAAAAAATTATTTTTTGAAAAATTTACTATAGAAAAGGCAATCCCTGGCGCAATTAAAATTTTCGAAAGTAAAAAATTATTTTTTGAAAAATTTACTATAGAAAAGGCAATCCCTGGCGGATTTAAATTTTGCGACAGTAGAAAATTATTTTTTGAATAATTTACTATAGAAAAGGCAATCCCTGGCGTATTTAAAATTTGCGACAGTATAAAATTAAATTTTGAAAAATTTACTATAGAAAAGGCAATCCCTGGCGTATTTAAAATTTGCGACAGTATAAAATTAAATTTTGAAAAATTTACTATAGAAAAGGCAATCCCTGGCGCAATTAAAATTTGCGACAGTAAAAAATAATTTTTTGAAAAATTTAATATAGAAAAGGCAATTCCAGGCGGAATTAAAATTTGCGACAGTAAAAAATTAATTTTTGCAAAATTTAATATAGAAAAGGCAATCCCTGGCGCAATTAAAATTTGCGACAGTAAAAAATTATTTTTTGTAAAATTTACTATAGAAGAGGCAATACCTGGCGCAATTAAAATTTTCGAAAGTAAAAATTTTTTTTTGAAAAATTTACTATAGAAAAGGCAATCCCTGGCGGATTTAAAATTTGCGATTTGCAAAATTTACTATAGAAATAGCATTCCCTGGCGCAATTAAAATTTGCGACAGTAAAAAATTAATTTTTGAAAAATCTACTGTAGAAACGGCAATCCCTGGCGTATTTAAAATTTGCGACAGTAAAAAATTAATTTTTGAAAAATTTACTATAGAACATGCAATCCCTGGCGTATTTAAAATTTGCGACAGTATAAAATTATTTTATGAATAAGTTACTATAGAAAAGGCAATCCCTGGCGCAATTAAAATTTGCGAGAGTAAAAAATTATTTTTTGCAAAATTTACTATAGAAAAGGCAATCCCTGGCGTATTTAAAATTTGCGACAGTAAAAAATTAATTTGTGAAAAAGTTACTATAGAAAAGGCAATCCCTGGCGTATTTAAAACTTGCGACAGTAAAAAATTATTTTTTGAAAAATTTACTATAGAAAAGGCAATCCCTGGCGTAATTAAAATTTTCGACAGTAAAAAATTAATTTTTGAAAAATTTACTATAGAAAAGGCAATCCCTGGCGCAATTAAAATTTGCGAGAGTAAAAAATTATTTTTTGCAAAATTTACTATAGAAAAGGCAATCCCTGGCGTATTTAAAATTTGCGACAATGAAAAATTATTTTTTGAAAAATTTACTATAGAAAAGGCAATCCCTGGCGTAATTAAAATTTGCGACAGTAAAAAATTATTTTTTGCAAAATTTACTATAGAAAAGGCAATCCCTGGCGCAATTAAAATTTGCGACAGTAAAAAATTATTTTTTGTAAAATTTACTGTAGATAAGGCAATCCCTGGCGCAATTAAAATTTCCGACAGTAAAAAATTAATTTTTGAAAAATTTACTATAGAAAAGTCAATCCCTGGCGCAATTAAAATTTGCGACATTAAAAAAATATTTTTTGTATAATTTACTATAGAAGAGGCAATCCCTGGCGTATTTGAAATTTGCGACAGTATAAAATTAATTTGTGAAAAATTTACTATACAAAAGGCAATCCCTGGCGTATTTAAAATTTGCGACAGTAAAAAATTATTTTTTGCAAAATTTACTATAGAAAAGGCAATCCCTGGCGTAATTAAAATTTTCGACTGTAAAAATTAATTTTTGAAAAATTTACTATAGAAAAGGCAATCCCTGGCGCAATTAAAATTTGCGACAGTAAAAAATTATTTTTTGCAAAAATTTACTATAGAAAAGGCAATCCCTGGCGTGTTTAAATTTTGCGACATTAAAAAATTAATTTTTGAAAAATTTACTATAGAAAAGGCAATCCCTGGCGTATATAAAATTTGCGACAGTATAAAATTATTTTTGAATAATTTAGCAATCCTTGGCGCAATTAAAATTTGCGACAGTAAAAAATTTATTTTTTGAATAATTTACTATAGAAAAGGCAATCCTGGCGTAATTAAAATTTGCGACAGAAAAAAATTAATTTGTGAAAAATTTTCTGTAGAAAAGGCAATCCCTGGCGCAATTAAAATTTGCGACAGTAAAAAATTCTTTTTTGAAAAATTTATTATAGAAAAGGCAATCCTGGCGTATTTAAAATTTGCGACAGTAAAAAATTATTTTGTGAAAAATTTACTATAGAAAAGGCAATGCCTGGCGCAATTAAAATTTGCGACATTAAAAAATTATTTTTGCAAAATTTACTATAGAAAAGGCAATCCCTGGCGCAATTAAAGTTTGCGACAGTAAAAAATTATTTTTTGAAAAATTTACTAAAGAAAAGGCAATCCCTGGCGGATTTAAAATTTGCGACAGTAAAAAATTATTTTTTGAAAAATTTACTATAGAAAAGGTAATCCCTGGCGTAATTAAAATTTTCGACAGTAAAAAAATAGTTTTTGAAAAATTTACTATAGAAAAGGCAATCCCTGGCGCAATTAAAATTTGCGACAGTAAAAAATTATTTTTTGCAAAATTTATTATAGAAAAGGCAATCCCTGGCGTATTTAAAATTTGCGACAGTAAAAAATTATATTTTGAAAAATTTACTATAGAAAAGCCAATCCCTGGCGTAATTAAAATTTGCGACAGTAAAAAATTAGTTTTTGAATAATTTACTATAGAAAAGGCAATACCTGGCGTATTTAAAATTTGCGACAGTATAAAATTAAATTTTGAAAAATTTACTATAGAAAAGGCAATCCCTGGCGCAATTAAAATTTGCGACATTAAAAAATTATTTTTTGAAAAATTTACTATAGAAAAGGCAATCCCAGGCGGAATTAAAATTTGCGACAGTAAAAAATTAATTTTTGCAAAATTTAATATAGAAAAGGCAATCCCTGGCGCAATTAAAATTTTCGACAGTAAAAAATTATTTTTTGAAAAATTTACTATAGAAAAGGCAATCCCTGGCGCAATTAAAATTTTCGAAAGTAAAAAATTATTTTTTGAAAAATTTACTATAGAAAAGGCAATCCCTGGCGGATTTAAATTTTGCGACAGTAGAAAATTATTTTTTGAATAATTTACTATAGAAAAGGCAATCCCTGGCGTATTTAAAATTTGCGACAGTATAAAATTAAATTTTGAAAAATTTACTATAGAAAAGGCAATCCCTGGCGTATTTAAAATTTGCGACAGTATAAAATTAAATTTTGAAAAATTTACTATAGAAAAGGCAATCCCTGGCGCAATTAAAATTTGCGACAGTAAAAAATAATTTTTTGAAAAATTTAATATAGAAAAGGCAATTCCAGGCGGAATTAAAATTTGCGACAGTAAAAAATTAATTTTGCAAAATTTAATATAGAAAAGGCAATCCCTGGCGCAATTAAAATTTGCGACAGTAAAAAATTATTTTTTGTAAAATTTACTATAGAAGAGGCAATACCTGGCGGAATTAAAATTTTCGAAAGTAAAAATTTTTTTTTGAAAAATTTACTATAGAAAAGGCAATCCCTGGCGGATTTAAAATTTGCGATAGTAAAAAATTAATTTTCGAAAAATTTACTATAGAAAAGGCAATCCCTGGCGCAATTAAAATTTGCGACAGAAAAAGAATTATTTTTTGAATAATTTACAATAGAAAAGGCAATCCCTGGCGTAATTAAAATTTGCGACAGTAAAAAATTATTTTTTGAAAAATTTACTGTAGAAAGGGCAATCCCTGGCGCAATTAAAATTTGCGACAGTAGAAAATTATTTTTTGAAAAATTTACTATAGAAAAGGCAATCCCTGGCGTATTTAATATTTGTGACAGTAAAAAATTATTTTTTGAATAATTTTCTATAGAAAAGGCAATCCCTGGCGTATTTAAAATTTGCGACAGTAAAAAATTATTTTTTGCAAAATTTGCTATAGAAAAGGCAATCCCTGGCTTAATTAAAATTTTCGACAGTAAAAAATTAATTTTTGAAAAATTTACTATAGGAAAGGCAATCCCTGGCGCAATTAAAACTTGCAACAGTAAAAAATTATTTTTTGCAAAATTTACTATAGAAGAGGCAATCCCTGGCGTATTTAAAATTTGCGACAGTAAAAAATTATTTTTTGCAAAATTTACTATAGAAAACGCAATCCCTGGCGTAATTAAAATTTTCGACAGTAAAAAATTAATTTTTGAAAAATTTACTATAGAAAAGGCAATCCCTGGCGCAATTAAAATTTGCGACAGTAAAAAATTATTTTTTGCAAAATATACTATAGAAAAGGCAATCCCTGGCGTATTTAAAATTTGCGACAGTAAAAAATTAATTTTTGAAATATTTACTATAGAAAAGGCAATCCCTGGCGTATTTAAAATTAGCGACAGTATAAAATTATTTTTTGAATAATTTAGCAATCCTTGGCGCAATTAAAATTTGCGACAGTAAAAAATTATTTTTTGAAAAATTTACTATAGAAAAGGTAATGCCTGGCGCAATTAAAATGTGCGACATTAAAAAATTATTTTTTGCAAAATTTACTATAGAAAAGGCAATCCCTGGCGCAATTAAAATTTGCGACAGTAAAAAATTATTTTTTGAATAATTTACTATAGAAAAGGCAATCCTTGGCGGATTTAAAATTTGCGACAGTAAAAAATTATTTTTTGAAAAATTTACTATAGAAAAGGTAATCCCCGGCGTAATTAAAATTTCCGACAGTAAAAAAATAATTTTTGAAAAATTTACTATAGAAAAGGCAATCCCTGGCGGAATTAAAATTTGCGACAGTAAAAAATTATTTTTGCAAAATTTACTATAGAAAAGGCAATCCCTGGCGTATTTAAAATTTGCGACAGTAAAAGATTATATTTTGAAAAATTTACTATAGAAATGGCAATCCCTGGCGTAATTAAAATTTGCGACAGTAAAAAATTAGTTTTTGAATAATTTACTATAGAAAAGGCAATCCCTGGCGTATTTAAAATTTGCGACAGTATAAAATTAAATTTTGAAAAAGTTACTATCGAAAGGGCTATCCCTGGCGCAATTAAAATTTGCGACAGTAAAAAATTATTTTTTGAAAAATTTACTATAGAAATGGCAATCCCAGGCGGAATTAAAATTTGCGACAGTAAATAATTAATTTTTGCAAAATTTAATATAGAAAAGGCAATCCCTGGCATATTTAAAATTTGCGACAGTAAAAAATTAATTTCTGAAATATTTACTATAGAAAAGGCAATCCCTGGCGTACTTACAATTAGCGACAGTATAAAATTATTTTTTGAATAATTTAGCAATCCTTGGCGCAATTAAAATTTGCGACAGTAAAAAATTATTTTTTGAATAATTTACTATAGAAAAGGCAATCCCTGGTGTAGTTAAAATTTGCGACAGTAAAAAATTAATTTGTGAAAAATTTACTGTAGAAAATGCAATCCCTGGCGCAATTAAAATTTGCGACAGTAAAAAAATCTTTTTTGAATAATTTACTATAGAAATGGCAATCCCTGGCGGATTTAAAATTTGCGACAGTAAAAATTATTTTTTGAAAAATTTACTATAGAAAAGGTAATCCCTGGCGTAATTACAATTTGCGACAATAAAAAATTATTTTTTTGCAAAATTTACTATAGAAATAGCATTCCCTGGCGCAATTAAAATTTGCGACAGTAAAAATTAATTTTTGAAAAATCTACTGTAGAAACGGCAATCCCTGGCGTATTTAAAATTTGCGACAGTAAAAAATTATTTTTTTAAAAATTTACTATAGAAAAGGCAATCCCTGGAGTAATTAAAATTTTCGACTGTAAAAAATTAATTTTTGAAAAATTTACTATAGAATAGGCAATCCCTGGCGCAATTAAAATTTGCGAGAGTAAAAAATTATTTTTTGCAAAATTTACTATAGAAAAGGCAATCCCTGGCGTATTTAAAATTTGCGACAGTAAAAAATTAATTTGTGAAAAAGTTACTATAGAAAAGGCAATCCCTGGCGT
Organism: Dioctria linearis; assembly: GCA_963930735.1. Lineage (NCBI taxonomy): Eukaryota > Metazoa > Arthropoda > Insecta > Diptera > Asilidae > Dioctria > Dioctria linearis. The sequence continues at coordinate 102,513 of CAWVNZ010002105.1, forward strand.
ATTTAAAATTTGCGACAGTAAAAAATTATTTTTTGAAAAATTTACTATAGAAAAGGCAATCCCTGGAGTAATTAAAATTTTCGACAGTAAAAAATTAATTTTTGAAAAATTTACTATAGAAAAGGCAATCCCTGGCGCAATTAAAATTTGCGAGAGTAGAAAATTATTTTTTGCAAAATTTACTATAGAAAAGGCAATCCCTGGCGTATTTAAAATTTGCGACAGTGAAAAATTATTTTTTGAAAAATTTACTATAGAAAAGGCAATCCCTGGCGTAATTAAAATTTGCGACAGTAAAAAATTATTTTTTGCAAAATTTACTATAGAAAAGGCAATCCCTGGCGCAATTAAAATTTGCGACAGTAAAAAATTATTTTTTGTAAAATTTACTGTAGAAAAGGCAATCCCTGGCGCAATTAAAATTTGCGACAGTAAAAAATTAATTTTTGAAAAATTTACTATAGAAAAGTCAATCCCTGGCGCAATTAAAATTTGCGACATTAAAAAAATATTTTTTGTATAATTTACTATAGAAGAGGCAATCCCTGGCGTATTTGAAATTTGCGACAGTATAAAATTAATTTGTGAAAAATTTACTATACAAAAGGCAATCCCTGGCGTATTTAAAATTTGCGACAGTAAAAAATTATTTTTTGCAAAATTTACTATAGAAAAGGCAATCCCTGGCGTAATTAAAATTTTCGACAGTAAAAAATTAATTTTTGAAAAATTTACTATAGAAAAGGCAATCCCTGGCGCAATTAAAATTTGCGACAGTAAAAAATTATTTTTTGCAAAATTTACTATAGAAAAGGCAATCCCTGGCGTGTTTAAATTTTGCGACATTAAAAAATTAATTTTTGAAAAATTTACTATAGAAAAGGCAATCCCTGCCGTATATAAAATTTGCGACAGTATAAAATTATTTTGTGAATAATTTAGCAATCCTTGGCGCAATTAAAATTTGCGACAGTAAAAAATTATTTTTTGAATAATTTACTATAGAAAAGGCAATCCCTGGCGTAATTAAAATTTGCGACAGTAAAAAATTAATTTGTGAAAAATTTACTGTAGAAAAGGCAATCCCTGGCGCAATTAAAATTTGCGACAGTAAAAAATTCTTTTTTGAAAAATTTATTATAGAAAAGGCAATCCCTGGCGTATTTAAAATTTGCGACAGTAAAAAATTATTTTGTGAAAAATTTACTATAGAAAAGGCAATGCCTGGCGCAATTAAAATTTGCGACATTAAAAAATTATTTTTTGCAAAATTTACTATAGAAAAGGCAATCCCTGTCGCAATTAAAGTTTGCGACAGTAAAAAATTATTTTTTGAAAAATTTACTAAAGAAAAGGCAATCCCTGGCGGATTTAAAATTTGCGACAGTAAAAAAATATTTTTTGAAAAATTTACTATAGAAAAGGTAATCCCTGGCGTAATTAAAATTTTCGACAGTAAAAAAATAGTTTTTGAAAAATTTACTATAGAAAAGGCAATCCCTGGCGCAATTAAAATTTGCGACAGTAAAAAATTATTTTTTGCAAAATTTATTATAGAAAAGGCAATCCCTGGCGTATTTAAAATTTGCGACAGTAAAAAATTATATTTTGAAAAATTTACTATAGAAAAGCCAATCCCTGGCGTAATTAAAATTTGCGACAGTAAAAAATTAGTTTTTGAATAATTTACTATAGAAAAGGCAATCCCTGGCGTATTTAAAATTTGCGACAGTATAAAATTAAATTTTGAAAAATTTACTATAGAAAAGGCAATCCCTGGCGCAATTAAAATTTGCGACATTAAAAAATTATTTTTTGAAAAATTTACTATAGAAAAGGCAATCCCAGGCGGAATTAAAATTTGCGACAGTAAAAAATTAATTTTTGCAAAATTTAATATAGAAAAGGCAATCCCTGGCGCAATTAAAATTTGCGACAGTAAAAAATTATTTTTTGAAAAATTTACTATAGAAAAGGCAATCCCTGGCGCAATTAAAATTTTCGAAAGTAAAAAATTATTTTTTGAAAAATTTACTATAGAAAAGGCAATCCCTGGCGGATTTAAATTTTGCGACAGTAGAAAATTATTTTTTGAATAATTTACTATAGAAAAGGCAATCCCTGGCGTATTAAATTATTTTTTGCAAAATTTACTATAGAAAAGGCAATCCCTGGCTTAATTAAAATTTTCGACAGTAAAAAATAAATTTTTGAAAAATTTGCTATAGGAAAGGCAATACCTGGCGCACTTAAAATTTGCGACAGTAAAAAATTATTTTTTGCAAAATTTATTATAGAAAAGGCAATCCCTGGCGTATTTAAAATTTGCGACAGTAAAAAATTATTTTTTGAAAAATTTACTATAGAAAAGGTAAACCCTGGTGCAATTACAATTTGCGACAGTAAAAAATTACTTTTTTGCAAAATTTACTATAGAAAAGGCAATGCCTGGCGCAATTAAAATTTGCGACATTAAAAAACTATTTTTTGCAAAATTTACTATAGAATAGGCATTCCCTGGCGCAATTAAAATTTCCGACAGTAAAAAATTAATTTTTGAAAAATTTACTGTAGAAAAGGCAATCCCTGGCGCATTTAAAATTTGCGACAGTAAAAAATTAATTTTTGAATAATTTACTATAGAAAATGCAATCCCTGGCGTATTTAAAATTTGCGACAGTATAAAATTATTTTTTGAATAATTTACTATAGAAAAGGCAATCCCTGGCGCAATTAAAATTTGCGAGAGTAAAAAATTATTTTTTGCAAAATTTACTATAGAAAAAGCAATCCCTGGCGTATTTAAAATTTGCGACAGTAAAAAACTAATTTGTGAAAAATTTACTATAGAAAAGGCAATCCCTGGTATATTTAAAATTTGCGAAAGTAAAAAATTATTTTTTGAAAAATTTACTATAGAAAAGGCAATCCCTGGCGTAATTAAAATTTTCGACAGTAAAAAATTAATTTTTGAAAAATTTACTATAGAAAATGCAATCCCTGGCGTATTTAAAATTTGCGATAGTATAAAATTATTTTTTGAATAATTTACTATAGAAAAGGCAATCCCTGGCGCAATTAAAATTTGCGAGAGTAAAAAATTATTTTTTGCAAAATTTACTATAGAAAAAGAAATCCCTGGCGTATTTAAAATTTGCGACAGTAAAAAACTAATTTGTGAAAAATTTACTATAGAAAAGGCAATCCCTGGCATATTTAAAATTTGCGACAGTAAAAAATTATTTTTTGAAAAATTTACTATAGAAAAGGCAATCCCTGGCGTAATTAAAATTTTCGACAGTAAAAAATTAATTTTTGAAAAATTTACTATAGAAAAGGCAATCCCTGGCGCAATTAAAATTTTCGACAGTAAAAAATTATTTTTTTCGAAAATTTACTATAGAAAAGGCAATCCCTGGCGTATTTAAAATTTGCGACAGTAAAAAATTATTTTTTGAAAAATTTACTATAGAAAAGGCAATCCCTGGCGTAATTAAAATTTGCGACAGTAAAAAATTATTTTTTGCAAAATTTACTATAGAAAAGGCAATCCCTGGCGCAATTAAAATTTGCGACTGTAAAAAATTATTTTTTGTAAAATTTACTGTAGAAAAGGCAATCCCTGGCGCAATTAAATTTTCCGACAGTAAAAAATTAATTTTTGAAAAATTTAATATAGAAAAGGCAATCCCTGGCGTATTTAAAATTTGCGACAGTATAAAATTATTTTTTGAATAATTTAGCAATCCTTGGCATAATTAAAATTTGCGACAGTAAAAAATTATTTTTTTGAATAATTTACTATAGAAAAGGCAATCCCTGGCGTAATTAAAATTTGCGACAGTAAAAAATTAATTTGTGAAAAATTTACTGTAGAAAAGGCAATCCCTGGCGCAATAAAAATTTGCGACAGTAAAAAATTCGTTTTTGAAAATTTTACTATAGAAAAGGCAATCCCTGGCGTATTTAAAATTTGAGACAGTAAAAATTATTTTGTTAAAAATTTACTATAGAAAAGGCAATGCCTGGCGCAATTAAAATTTGCGACATTAAAAAATTATTTTTTGCAAAATTTACTATAGAAAAGGCAATGCCTGGCGCAATTAAAATTTGCCACAGTAAAAAATTATTTTTTGAATAATTTACTATAGAAAAGGCAATCCCTGGCGGATTTAAAATTTGCGACAGTAAAAAATTATTTTTTGAAAAATTTACTATAGAAAAGGCATCCCTGGCGCAATTAAAATTTGCGACAGTAAAAAATTATTTTTTGCAAAATTTACTATAGAAAAGGCAATCCCTGGCGTATTTAAAATTTGCGACAGTAAAAAATTATATTTTGAAAAATTTACTATAGAAAAGGCAATCCCTGGCGTAATTAAAATTTGCGACAGTAAAAAATTAGTTTTTGAATAATTTACTATAGAAAAGGCAATTCCTGGCGTATTTAAAATTTGCGACAGTATAAAATTAAATTTTGAAAAATTTACTATAGAAAAGGCAATCCCTGGCGTAATTAAAATTTGCGACAGTAAACAATTATTTTTTGAAAAATTTACTGTAGAAAAGGCAATCCCTGGCGCAATTAAAATTTGCGACAGTAGAAAATTATTTTTTGAAAAATTTACTATAGAAAAGGCAGTTCCTGTCGTATTTAAAATTTGCGACAGTAAAAAATTATTTTTTGAATAATTTACTTTATAAAACGCAATCCCTGGCGGAATTAAAATTTGCGACAGTAAAAAATTAATTTTTGAAAAATTTACTGTAGAAAAGGCAAACCCTGGCGTATTTAAAATTTGCGACAGTAAAAAATTAATTTTTGAAAAATTTACTATAGAAAAGGCAATCCCTGGCGTATTTAAAATTTGCGACAGTAAAAAATTATTTTGTGAAAAATTTACTATAGAAAAGGCAATGCCTGGCGCAATTAAAATTTGCGACATTACAAAATTATTTTTTGCAAAATTTACTATAGAAAAGGCAATCCCTGGCGCAATTAAAATTGGCGACAGTAAAAAATTATTTTTTGAATAATTTAGTATAGAAAAGGCAATCCCTGGCGTATTTAAAATTTGCGACAGTAAAAAATTATTTTTTGCAAAATTTACTATAGAAAAGGCAATCCCTGGCTTAATTAAAATTTTCGACAGTAAAAAATTAATTTTTGAAAAATTTGCTATAGGAAAGGCAATCCCTGGCGCAATTAAAATTAGCGAGAGTAAAAAATTATTTTTTGGAAAATTTACTACAGAAAAGGCAATCCCTGGCGTATTTAAAATTTTCGACAGTAAAAAATTATTTTTTGCAAAATTTACTATAGAAATGGCAATCCCTGGCGTAATTAAAATTTTCGACCGTAAAAAATTAATTTTTGAAAAATTTACTATAGAAAAGGCAATACCTGGCGCAATTAAAATTTGCGACAGTAAAAAATTATTTTTTGCAAAATTTACTATAGAAAAGGCAATCCCAGGCGTATTTAAAATTTGCGACAGTAAAAAATTAATTTTTGATAAATTTACTATAGAAAAGGCAATCCCTGGCGTATTTAAAATTTGCGACAGTATAAAATTATTTTTTGAATAATTTAGAAATCCTTGGCGCAATTAAAATTTGCGACAGTAAAAAATTATTTTTTTAATAATTTACTATAGAAAAGGCAATCCCTGGCGCAATTAAAATTTGCGACAGTAAAAAATTAATTTGTGAAAAATTTACTGTAGAAAAGGCAATCCCTGGCGCAATTAAAATTTGCGACAGTAAAAAATTCTTTTTTGAATAATTTACTATCGAAATGGCAATCCCTGGCGGATTTAAAATTTGCGACAGTAAAAAATTATTTTTTGAAAAATTTACTATAGAAAAGGTAATCCCTGGCGCAATTACAATTTGCGACAGTAAAAAATTATTTTTTTGCAAAATTTACTATAGAAAAGGCAACCCCTGGCGCAATTAAAATTTGCGAGAGTAAAAAATTATTTTTTGCAAAATTTACTATAGAAAGGCAATTCCTGGCGTATTTAAAATTTGCGAAAGTAAAAAATTAATTTGTGAAAAATTTACTATAGAAAAGGCAATCCCTCGCATATTTAAAATTTGCGACAGTAAAAAATTATTTTGTGAAAAATTTACTATAGAAAAGGCAATCCCTGGCGTAATTAAAATTTTCGACAGTAAAAAAATAGTTTTTGAAAAATTTACTATAGAAAAGGCAATCCCTGGCGCAATTAAAATTTGCGACATTAAAAAATTATTTTTTTCAAAATTTACTATAGAAAAGGCAATCCCTGGCGTATTTAAAATTTGCGACAGTAAAAAATTATTTTTTGAAAAATTTACTATAGAAAAGGCAATCCCTGGCGTAATTAAAATTTGCGACAGTAAAAAATTATTTTCTGCAAAATTTACTATAGAAAAGGCAATCCCTGGCGCAATTAAAATTTGCGACAGTAAAATATTATTTTTTGTAAAATTTACTGTAGAAAAGGCAATCCCTGGCGCAATTAAAATTTGCGACAGTAAAAAATTAATTTTTGAAAAATTTACTATAGAAAAGGCAATCCCTGGCGTATTTAAAATTTGCGACAGTATAAAATTATTTTTTGAATAATTTACTATAGAAAAGGCAATCCCTGGCGCAATTAAAATTTGCGACAGTAGAAAATTAATTTGTGAAAAATTTACTATAGAAAAGGCAATCCCTGGCGGATTTAAAATTTGCGACAGCAACAAATTAATTTTTGAAAAATTTTCTATAGAAACGGCAATCCCTGGCGTATTTAAAATTTGCGAAAGTAAAAAATTCATTTTTGAAAAATTTACTATAGGAAAGGCAATCCCTGGCGTATTTAAAATTTGCGACAGTTAAAAATTAATTTTAAAAAAATTTACTATAGAAAAGGCAATCCCTGGCGTATTTAAAATTTGCGACAGTATAAAATTATTTTTTGAATAATTTAGAAATACTTGGCGCAATTAAAATTTGCGACAGTAAAAAATTATTTTTTGAATAATTTACTATAGAAAAGGCAATCCCTGGCGCAATTAAAATTTGCGACAGTAGAAAATTAATTTGTGAAAAATTTACTAGAGAAAAGGCAATCCATGGCGGATTTAAAATTTGCGACAGTAACAAATTAATTTTTGAAAAATTTACTATAGAAAGGGCAATCCCTGGCGTATTTAAAATTTGCGAAAGTAAAAATTCATTTTTGAAAAATTTACTATAGAAAAGGCAATACCTGGCGTATTTAAAATTTGCGAAAGTAAAAAATTATTTTTTGAAAAATTTACTATAGAAAAGGCAATCCCTGGCGTAATTAAAATTTTCGACAGTAAAAAAATAATTTTTGAAAAATTTACTATAGAAAAGGCAATCCCTGGCGCAATTCAAATTTGCGACAGTAAAAAATTATTTTTTGCAAAATTTACTATAGGAAAGGCAATCCCTGGCGTATTTGAAATTTGCGACAGTAAAAAATTATTTTTTGAAAAATTTACTATAGAAAAGGCAATCCCTGGCGTAATTAAAATTTGCGACAGTAAAAAATTAGTTTTTGAATAATTTACTATAGAAAATGCAATCCCTGGCGTATTTAAAATTTGCGACAGTAAAAAATTATTTTTTGAAAAATTTACTATAGAAAAGGCAATCCCTGGCGTAATTAAAATTTTCGACAGTAAAAAAATAATTTTTGAAAAATTTACTATAGAAAAGGCAATCCCTGGCGCAATTAAAATTTGCGACAGTAAAAAATTATTTTTTGCAAAATTTACTATATAAAAGGCAATCCCTGGCGCAATTAAAATTTGCCACAGTTAAAAATTAATTTTTGAAAAATTTACTGTTGAAAAGGCAAACCCTGGCGTATTTAAAATTTGCGACAGTAAAAAATTAATTTTTGAAAAATTTACTATAGAAAAGGCAATCCCTGGCGTATTTAAAATTTGCGACAGTAAAAAATTATTTTTTGAAAAATTTACTGTAGAAAAGGCAATCCTTGGCGCAATTAAAATTTGCGACAGTAGAAAATTATTTTTTGAAAAATTTACTCTAGAAAAGCCAATCCCTGGCGTATTTAAAATTTGCGACAGTAAAAAATAATTTTTTGAATAATTTACTATATAAAAGGCAATCCCTGGCGCAATTAAAATTTGCGACAGTAAAAAATTAATTTTTGAAAAATTTACTGTAGAAAATGCAAACCCTGGCGTATTTAAAATTTGCGACAGTAAAAAATTAATTTTTGAAAAATTTACTGTAGAAAAGGCAATCCCTGGCGTATTTAAAATTTGCGACAGTAAAAAATTATTTTGTGAAAAATTTACTATAGAAAAGGCAATGCCTGGCGCAATTAAAATATGCGACATTAAAAAATTAATTTTTGAAAAATTTATTATAGAAAAGGCAATCACTGGCGCAATTAAAATTTGCGACAGTAAAAAATTATTTTTTGAATAATTTACTATAGAAAAGGCAGTCCCTGGCGTATTTAAAATTTGCGACAGTAAAAAATTATTTTTTGAATAATTTACTATAGAAAAGGCAATCCCTGGCGCAATTAAAATTTGGGACAGTAAAAAATTATTTTTTGCAAAATTTACTATAGAAAAGGCAATCCCTGGCGTATTTAAAATTTGCGACAGTAAAAAATTATTTTTTGCAAAATTTACTATAGAAAAGGCAATCCCTGGCGTAATTAAAATTTTCGACAGTAAAAAATTAAGTTTTGAAAAATTTACTATAGAAAAGGCAATCCCTGGCGCAATTAAAATTTGCGACAGTAAAAAATTATTTTTTGCAAAATTTACTATAGAAAAGGCGTATTTAAAATTTGCGACAGTAAAAAATTAATTTTTGAAAAATTTACTATAGAAATGGCAATCCCTGGCGTATTTAAAATTTGCGACAGTATAAAATTATTTTTTGAATAATTTAGCAATCCTTGGCGCAATTAAAATTTGCGACAGTAAAAAATTATTTTTTGAATAATTTACTATAGAAAAGGCAATCCCTGGCGTAATTAAAATTTGCGACAGTAAAAAATTAATTTGTTGAAAATTTACTGTAGAAAAGGCAATCCCTGGCGCAATTAAAATTTGCGACAGTAAAAAATTCTTTTTTGAAAAATTTACTATAGAAAAGGCAATCCCTGGCGTATTTAAAATTTGCGACAGTAAAAAATTATTTTTGTGAAAAATTTACTATAGAAAGGGCAATGCCTGGCGCAATTAAAATTTGCGACATTAAAAAATTATTTTTTGCAAAATTTTCTATAGAAAAGGCAATCCCTGGCGCAATTAAAATTTGCGACAGTAAAAAATTATTTTTTGAATAATTTACTATAATCCCTGGCGGATTTAAAATTTGCGACAGTAAAAAATTATTTTTCGAAAAATTTACTATAGAAAAGGTAATCCCTGGCGTAATTAAAATTTTCGACAGTAAAAAAATAATTTTTGAAAAATTTACTATAGAAAAGGCAATCCCTGGCGGAATTAAAATTTTGCGACAGTAAAAAATTATTTTTTTCAAAATTTACTATAGAAAAGGCAATCCCTGGCGTATTTAAAATTTGCGAAAGTAAAAAATTATATTTTGAAAAATTTACTATAGAAAAGGCAATCCCTGGCGTAATTAAAATTTGCGACAGTAAAAAATTAGTTTTTGAATAATTTACTATAGAAAAGGCAATCCCTGGCGTATTTAAAATTTGCGACAGTATAAAATTAAATTTTGAAAAATTTACTATAGAAAAGGCAATCCCTGGCGCAATTAAAATTTGCGACATTAAAAAATAATTTTTTGAAAAATTTAATATAGAAAAGGCAATTCCAGGCGGAATTAAAATTTGCGACAGTAAAAAATTAATTTTTGCAAAATTTAATATAGAAAAGGCAATCCCTGGCGCAATTAAAATTTGCGACAGTAAAAAATTATTTTTTGTAAAATTTACTATAGAAGAGGCAATACCTGGCGCAATTAAAATTTTCGAAAGTAAAAAATTATTTTTTGAAAAAATTACTATAGAAAAGGCAATCCCTGGGGGATTTAAAATTTGCGATAATAAAAAATTAATTTTTGAAAAATTTACTATAGAAAAGGCAATCCCTGGCGCAATTAAAATTTGCGACAGAAAAAGAATTATTTTTTGAATAATTTACAATAGAAAAGGCAATCCCTGGCGTAATTAAAATTTGCGACAGTAAAAAATTATTTTTTGAAAAATTTACTGTAGAAAGGGCAATCCCTGGCGCAATTAAAATTTGCGACAGTAGAAAATTATTTTTTGAAAAATTTACTATAGAAAAGGCAATCCCTGGCGTATTTAATATTTGTGACAGTAAAAAATTATTTTTTGAATAATTTGCTATAGAAAAGGCAATCCCTGGCGTATTTAAAATTTGCGACAGTAAAAAATTATTTTTTGCAAAATTTGCTATAGAAAAGGCAAACCCTGGCTTAATTAAAATTTTCGACAGTAAAAAATTAATTTTTGAAAAATTTACTATAGGAAAGGCAATCCCTGGCGCAATTAAAACTTGCGACAGTAAAAAATTATTTTTTGCAAAATTTACTATAGAAGAGGCAATCCCTGGCGTATTTAAAATTTGCGACAGAAAAAAATTATTTTTTGCAAAATTTACTATAGAAAACGCAATCCCTGGCGTAATTAAAATTTTCGACAGTAAAAAATTAATTTTTGAAAAATTTACTATAGAAAAGGCAATCCCTGGCGCAATTAAAATTTGCGACAGTAAAAAATTATTTTTTGCAAAATTTACTATAGAAAAGGCAATCCCTGGCGTATTTAAAATTTGCGACAGTAAAAAATTAATTTTTGAAATATTTACTATAGAAAAGGCAATCCCTGGCGTATTTAAAATTAGCGACAGTATAAAATTATTTTTTGAATAATTTAGCAATCCTTGGCGCAATTAAAATTTGCGACAGTAAAAAATTATTTTTTGAAAAATTTACTATAGAAAAGGCAATGCCTGGCGCAATTAAAATGTGCGACATTAAAAAATTATTTTTTGCAAAATTTACTATAGAAAAGGCAATCCCTGGCGCAATTAAAATTTGCGACAGTAAAAAATTATTTTTTGAATAATTTACTATAGAAAAGGCAATCCCTGGCGGATTTAAAATTTGCGACAGTAAAAAATTATTTTTTGAAAAATTTGCTATAGAAAAGGTAATCCCCGGCGTAATTAAAATTTCCGACAGTAAAAAAATAATTTTTGAAAAATTTACTATAGAAAAGGCAATCCCTGGCGGAATTAAAATTTGCGACAGTAAAAAATTATTTTTTGCAAAATTTACTATAGAAAAGGCAATCCCTGGCGTATTTAAAATTTGCGACAGTAAAAGATTATATTTTGAAAAATTTACTATAGAAATGGCAATCCCTGGCGTAATTAAAATTTGCGACAGTAAAAAATTAGTTTTTGAATAATTTACTATAGAAAAGGCAATCCCTGGCGTATTTAAAATTTGCGACAGTATAAAATTAAATTTTGAAAAAGTTACTATCGAAAAGGCTATCCATGGCGCAATTAAAATTTGCGACAGTAAAAAATTATTTTTTGAAAAATTTACTATAGAAAAGGCAATCCCAGGCGGAATTAAAATTTGCGACAGTAAATAATTAATTTTTGCAAAATTTAATATAGAAAAGGCAATACCTGGCATATTTAAAATTTGCGACAGTAAAAAATTAATTTCTGAAATATTTACTATAGAAAAGGCAATCCCTGGCGTACTTAAAATTAGCGACAGTATAAAATTATTTTTTGAATAATTTAGCAATCCTTGGCGCAATTAAAATTTGCGACAGTAAAAAATTATTTTTTGAATAATTTACTATAGAAAAGGCAATCCCTGGTGTAGTTAAAATTTGCGACAGTAAAAAATTAATTTGCGAAAAATTTACTGTAGAAAATGCAATCCCTGGCGCAATTAAAATTTGCGACAGTAAAAAAATCTTTTTTGAATAATTTACTATAGAAATGGCAATCCCTGGCGGATTTAAAATTTGCGACAGTAAAAAATTATTTTTTGAAAAATTTACTATAGAAAAGGTAATCCCTGGCGCAATTACAATTTGCGACAATAAAAAATTATTTTTTTGCAAAATTTACTATAGAAATAGCATTCCCTGGCGCAATTAAAATTTGCGACAGTAAAAAATTAATTTTTGAAAAATCTACTGTAGAAACGGCAATCCCTGGCGTATTTAAAATTTGCGACAGTAAAAAATTAATTTTTGAAAAATTTACTATAGAACATGCAATCCCTGGCGTATTTAAAATTTGCGACAGTATAAAATTATTTTATGAATAAGTTACTATAGAAAAGGCAATCCCTGGCGCAATTAAAATTTGCGAGAGTAAAAAATTATTTTTTGCAAAATTTACTATAGAAAAGGCAATCCCTGGCGTATTTAAAATTTGCGACAGTAAAAAATTAATTTGTGAAAAAGTTACTATAGAAAAGGCAATCCCTGGCGTATTTAAAATTTGCGACAGTAAAAAATTATTTTTTGAAAAATTTACTATAGAAAAGGCAATCCCTGGCGTAATTAAAATTTTCGACAGTAAAAAATTAGTTTTTGAAAAATTTACTATAGAAAAGGCAATCCCTGGCGCAATTAAAATTTGCGAGAGTAAAAAATTATTTTTTGCAAAATTTACTATAGAAAAGGCAATCCCTGGCGTATTTAAAATTTGCGACAGTGAAAAATTATTTTTTGAAAAATTTACTATAGAAAAGGCAATCCCTGGCGTAATTAAAATTTGCGACAGTAAAAAATTATTTTTTGCAAAATTTACTATAGAAAAGGCAATCCCTGGCGCAATTAAAATTTGCGACAGTAAAAAATTATTTTTTGTAAAATTTACTGTAGATAAGGCAATCCCTGGCGCAATTAAAATTTCCGACAGTAAAAAATTAATTTTTGAAAAATTTACTATAGAAAAGTCAATCCCTGGCGCAATTAAAATTTGCGACATTAAAAAAATATTTTTTGTATAATTTACTATAGAAGAGGCAATACCTGGCGTATTTGAAATTTGCGACAGTATAAAATTAATTTGTGAAAAATTTACTATACAAAAGGCAATCCCTGGCGTATTTAAAATTTGCGACAGTAAAAAATTATTTTTTGCAAAATTTACTATAGAAAAGGCAATCCCTGGCGTAATTAAAATTTTCGACTGTAAAAAATTAATTTTTGAAAAATTTACTATAGAAAAGGCAATCCCTGCCGCAATTAAAATTTGCGACAGTAAAAAATTATTTTTTGCAAAATTTACTATAGAAAAGGCAATCCCTGGCGTGTTTAAATTTTGCGACATTAAAAAATTAATTTTTGAAAAATTTACTATAGAAAAGGCAATCCCTGGCGTATATAAAATTTGCGACAGTATAAAATTATTTTTTGAATAATTTAGCAATCCTTGGCGCAATTAAAATTTGCGACAGTAAAAAATTTATTTTTTGAATAATTTACTATAGAAAAGGCAATCCCTGGCGTAATTAAAATTTGCGACAGTAAAAATTTAATTTGTGAAAAATTTACTGTAGAAAAGGCAATCCCTGGCGCAATTAAAATTTGCGACAGTAAAAAATTCTTTTTTGAAAAATTTATTATAGAAAAGGCAATCTCTGGCGTATTTAAAATTTGCGACAGTAAAAAATTATTTTGTGAAAAATTTACTATAGAAAAGGCAATGCCTGGCGCAATTAAAATTTGCGACATTAAAAAATTATTTTTTGCAAAATTTACTATAGAAAAGGCAATCCCTGGCGCAATTAAAGTTTGCGACAGTAAAAAATTATTTTTTGAAAAATTTACTAAAGAAAAGGCAATCCCTGGCGGATTTAAAATTTGCGACAGTAAAAAATTATTTTTTGAAAAATTTACTATAGAAAAGGTAATCCCTGGCGTAATTAAAATTTTCGACAGTAAAAAAATAGTTTTTGAAAAATTTACTATGGAAAAGGCAATCCCTGGCGCAATTAAAATTTGCGACAGTAAAAAATTATTTTTTGCAAAATTTATTATAGAAAAGGCAATCCCTGGCGTATTTAAAATTTGCGACAGTAAAAAATTATATTTTGAAAAATTTACTATAGAAAAGCCAATCCCTGGCGTAATTAAAATTTGCGACAGTAAAAAATTAGTTTTTGAATAATTTACTATAGAAAAGGCAATACCTGGCGTATTTAAAATTTGCGACAGTATAAAATTAAATTTTGAAAAATTTACTATAGAAAAGGCAATCCCTGGCGCAATTAAAATTTGCGACATTAAAAAATTATTTTTTGAAAAATTTACTATAGAAAAGGCAATCCCAGGCGGAGTTAAAATTTGCGACAGTAAAAAATTAATTTTTGCAAAATTTAATATAGAAAAGGCAATCCCTGGCGCAATTAAAATTTTCGACAGTAAAAAATTATTTTTTGAAAAATTTACTATAGAAAAGGCAATCCCTGGCGCAATTAAAATTTTCGAAAGTAAAAAATTATTTTTTGAAAAATTTACTATAGAAAAGGCAATCCCTGGCGGATTTAAATTTTGCGACAGTAGAAAATTATTTTTTGAATAATTTACTATAGAAAAGGCAATCCCTGGCGTATTTAAAATTTGCGACAGTATAAAATTAAATTTTGAAAAATTTACTATAGAAAAGGCAATCCCTGGCGTATTTAAAATTTGCGACAGTATAAAATTAAATTTTGAAAAATTTACTATAGAAAAGGCAATCCCTGGCGCAATTAAAATTTGCGACAGTAAAAAATAATTTTTTGAAAAATTTAATATAGAAAAGGCAATTCCAGGCGGAATTAAAATTTGCGACAGTAAAAAATTAATTTTTGCAAAATTTAATATAGAAAAGGCAATCCCTGGCGCAATTAAAATTTGCGACAGTAAAAAATTATTTTTTGTAAAATTTACTATAGAAGAGGCAATACCTGGCGCAATTAAAATTTTCGAAAGTAAAAATTTTTTTTTGAAAAATTTACTATAGAAAAGGCAATCCCTGGCGGATTTAAAATTTGCGATTTGCAAAATTTACTATAGAAATAGCATTCCCTGGCGCAATTAAAATTTGCGACAGTAAAAAATTAATTTTTGAAAAATCTACTGTAGAAACGGCAATCCCTGGCGTATTTAAAATTTGCGACAGTAAAAAATTAATTTTTGAAAAATTTACTATAGAACATGCAATCCCTGGCGTATTTAAAATTTGCGACAGTATAAAATTATTTTATGAATAAGTTACTATAGAAAAGGCAATCCCTGGCGCAATTAAAATTTGCGAGAGTAAAAAATTATTTTTTGCAAAATTTACTATAGAAAAGGCAATCCCTGGCGTATTTAAAATTTGCGACAGTAAAAAATTAATTTGTGAAAAAGTTACTATAGAAAAGGCAATCCCTGGCGTATTTAAAATTTGCGACAGTAAAAAATTATTTTTTGAAAAATTTACTATAGAAAAGGCAATCCCTGGCGTAATTAAAATTTTCGACAGTAAAAAATTAATTTTTGAAAAATTTACTATAGAAAAGGCAATCCTGGCGCAATTAAAATTTGCGAGAGTAAAAAATTATTTTTTGCAAAATTTACTATAGAAAAGGCAATCCCTGGCGTATTTAAAATTTGCGACAGTGAAAAATTATTTTTTGAAAAATTTACTATAGAAAAGGCAATCCCTGGCGTAATTAAAATTTGCGACAGTAAAAAATTATTTTTTGCAAAATTTACTATAGAAAAGGCAATCCCTGGCGCAAATAAAATTTGCGACAGTAAAAAATTATTTTTTGTAAAATTTACTGTAGATAAGGCAATCCCTGGCGCAATTAAAATTTCCGACAGTAAAAAATTAATTTTTGAAAAATTTACTATAGAAAAGTCAATCCCTGGCGCAATTAAAATTTGCGACATTAAAAAAATATTTTTTGTATAATTTACTATAGAAGAGGCAATCCCTGGCGTATTTGAAATTTGCGACAGTATAAAATTAATTTGTGAAAAATTTACTATACAAAAGGCAATCCCTGGCGTATTTAAAATTTGCGACAGTAAAAAATTATTTTTTGCAAAATTTACTATAGAAAAGGCAATCCCTGGCGTAATTAAAATTTTCGACTGTAAAAAATTAATTTTTGAAAAATTTACTATAGAAAAGGCAATCCCTGGCGCAATTAAAATTTGCGACAGTAAAAAATTATTTTTTGCAAAATTTACTATAGAAAAGGCAATCCCTGGCGTGTTTAAATTTTGCGACATTAAAAAATTAATTTTTGAAAAATTTACTATAGAAAAGGCAATCCCTGGCGTATATAAAATTTGCGACAGTATAAAATTATTTTTTGAATAATTTAGCAATCCTTGGCGCAATTAAAATTTGCGACAGTAAAAAATTTATTTTTTGAATAATTTACTATAGAAAAGGCAATCCCTGGCGTAATTAAAATTTGCGACAGTAAAAAATTAATTTGTGAAAAATTTTCTGTAGAAAAGGCAATCCCTGGCGCAATTAAAATTTGCGACAGTAAAAAATTCTTTTTTGAAAAATTTATTATAGAAAAGGCAATCCCTGGCGTATTTAAAATTTGCGACAGTAAAAAATTATTTTGTGAAAAATTTACTATAGAAAAGGCAATGCCTGGCGCAATTAAAATTTGCGACATTAAAAAATTATTTTTTGCAAAATTTACTATAGAAAAGGCAATCCCTGGCGCAATTAAAGTTTGCGACAGTAAAAAATTATTTTTTGAAAAATTTACTAAAGAAAAGGCAATCCCTGGCGGATTTAAAATTTGCGACAGTAAAAAATTATTTTTTGAAAAATTTACTATAGAAAAGGTAATCCCTGGCGTAATTAAAATTTTCGACAGTAAAAAAATAGTTTTTGAAAAATTTACTATAGAAAAGGCAATCCCTGGCGCAATTAAAATTTGCGACAGTAAAAAATTATTTTTTGCAAAATTTATTATAGAAAAGGCAATCCCTGGCGTATTTAAAATTTGCGACAGTAAAAAATTATATTTTGAAAAATTTACTATAGAAAAGCCAATCCCTGGCGTAATTAAAATTTGCGACAGTAAAAAATTAGTTTTTGAATAATTTACTATAGAAAAGGCAATACCTGGCGTATTTAAAATTTGCGACAGTATAAAATTAAATTTTGAAAAATTTACTATAGAAAAGGCAATCCCTGGCGCAATTAAAATTTGCGACATTAAAAAATTATTTTTTGAAAAATTTACTATAGAAAAGGCAATCCCAGGCGGAATTAAAATTTGCGACAGTAAAAAATTAATTTTTGCAAAATTTAATATAGAAAAGGCAATCCCTGGCGCAATTAAAATTTTCGACAGTAAAAAATTATTTTTTGAAAAATTTACTATAGAAAAGGCAATCCCTGGCGCAATTAAAATTTTCGAAAGTAAAAAATTATTTTTTGAAAAATTTACTATAGAAAAGGCAATCCCTGGCGGATTTAAATTTTGCGACAGTAGAAAATTATTTTTTGAATAATTTACTATAGAAAAGGCAATCCCTGGCGTATTTAAAATTTGCGACAGTATAAAATTAAATTTTGAAAAATTTACTATAGAAAAGGCAATCCCTGGCGTATTTAAAATTTGCGACAGTATAAAATTAAATTTTGAAAAATTTACTATAGAAAAGGCAATCCCTGGCGCAATTAAAATTTGCGACAGTAAAAAATAATTTTTTGAAAAATTTAATATAGAAAAGGCAATTCCAGGCGGAATTAAAATTTGCGACAGTAAAAAATTAATTTTTGCAAAATTTAATATAGAAAAGGCAATCCCTGGCGCAATTAAAATTTGCGACAGTAAAAAATTATTTTTTGTAAAATTTACTATAGAAGAGGCAATACCTGGCGGAATTAAAATTTTCGAAAGTAAAAATTTTTTTTTGAAAAATTTACTATAGAAAAGGCAATCCCTGGCGGATTTAAAATTTGCGATAGTAAAAAATTAATTTTCGAAAAATTTACTATAGAAAAGGCAATCCCTGGCGCAATTAAAATTTGCGACAGAAAAAGAATTATTTTTTGAATAATTTACAATAGAAAAGGCAATCCCTGGCGTAATTAAAATTTGCGACAGTAAAAAATTATTTTTTGAAAAATTTACTGTAGAAAGGGCAATCCCTGGCGCAATTAAAATTTGCGACAGTAGAAAATTATTTTTTGAAAAATTTACTATAGAAAAGGCAATCCCTGGCGTATTTAATATTTGTGACAGTAAAAAATTATTTTTTGAATAATTTTCTATAGAAAAGGCAATGCCTGGCGTATTTAAAATTTGCGACAGTAAAAAATTATTTTTTGCAAAATTTGCTATAGAAAAGGCAATCCCTGGCTTAATTAAAATTTTCGACAGTAAAAAATTAATTTTTGAAAAATTTACTATAGGAAAGGCAATCCCTGGCGCAATTAAAACTTGCAACAGTAAAAAATTATTTTTTGCAAAATTTACTATAGAAGAGGCAATCCCTGGCGTATTTAAAATTTGCGACAGTAAAAAATTATTTTTTGCAAAATTTACTATAGAAAACGCAATCCCTGGCGTAATTAAAATTTTCGACAGTAAAAAATTAATTTTTGAAAAATTTACTATAGAAAAGGCAATCCCTGGCGCAATTAAAATTTGCGACAGTAAAAAATTATTTTTTGCAAAATATACTATAGAAAAGGCAATCCCTGGCGTATTTAAAATTTGCGACAGTAAAAAATTAATTTTTGAAATATTTACTATAGAAAAGGCAATCCCTGGCGTATTTAAAATTAGCGACAGTATAAAATTATTTTTTGAATAATTTAGCAATCCTTGGCGCAATTAAAATTTGCGACAGTAAAAAATTATTTTTTGAAAAATTTACTATAGAAAAGGCAATGCCTGGCGCAATTAAAATGTGCGACATTAAAAAATTATTTTTTGCAAAATTTACTATAGAAAAGGCAATCCCTGGCGCAATTAAAATTTGCGACAGTAAAAAATTATTTTTTGAATAATTTACTATAGAAAAGGCAATCCTTGGCGGATTTAAAATTTGCGACAGTAAAAAATTATTTTTTGAAAAATTTACTATAGAAAAGGTAATCCCCGGCGTAATTAAAATTTCCGACAGTAAAAAAATAATTTTTGAAAAATTTACTATAGAAAAGGCAATCCCTGGCGGAATTAAAATTTGCGACAGTAAAAAATTATTTTTTGCAAAATTTACTATAGAAAAGGCAATCCCTGGCGTATTTAAAATTTGCGACAGTAAAAGATTATATTTTGAAAAATTTACTATAGAAATGGCAATCCCTGGCGTAATTAAAATTTGCGACAGTAAAAAATTAGTTTTTGAATAATTTACTATAGAAAAGGCAATCCCTGGCGTATTTAAAATTTGCGACAGTATAAAATTAAATTTTGAAAAAGTTACTATCGAAAGGGCTATCCCTGGCGCAATTAAAATTTGCGACAGTAAAAAATTATTTTTTGAAAAATTTACTATAGAAAAGGCAATCCCAGGCGGAATTAAAATTTGCGACAGTAAATAATTAATTTTTGCAAAATTTAATATAGAAAAGGCAATCCCTGGCATATTTAAAATTTGCGACAGTAAAAAATTAATTTCTGAAATATTTACTATAGAAAAGGCAATCCCTGGCGTACTTACAATTAGCGACAGTATAAAATTATTTTTTGAATAATTTAGCAATCCTTGGCGCAATTAAAATTTGCGACAGTAAAAAATTATTTTTTGAATAATTTACTATAGAAAAGGCAATCCCTGGTGTAGTTAAAATTTGCGACAGTAAAAAATTAATTTGTGAAAAATTTACTGTACAAAATGCAATCCCTGGCGCAATTAAAATTTGCGACAGTAAAAAAATCTTTTTTGAATAATTTACTATAGAAATGGCAATCCCTGGCGGATTTAAAATTTGCGACAGTAAAAAATTATTTTTTGAAAAATTTACTATAGAAAAGGTAATCCCTGGCGCAATTACAATTTGCGACAATAAAAAATTATTTTTTTGCAAAATTTACTATAGAAATAGCATTCCCTGGCGCAATTAAAATTTGCGACAGTAAAAAATTAATTTTTGAAAAATCTACTGTAGAAACGGCAATCCCTGGCGTATTTAAAATTTGCGACAGTAAAAAATTATTTTTTTAAAAATTTACTATAGAAAAGGCAATCCCTGGAGTAATTAAAATTTTCGACAGTAAAAAATTAATTTTTGAAAAATTTACTATAGAATAGGCAATCCCTGGCGCAATTAAAATTTGCGAGAGTAAAAAATTATTTTTTGCAAAATTTACTATAGAAAAGGCAATCCCTGGCGTATTTAAAATTTGCGACAGTAAAAAATTAATTTGTGAAAAAGTTACTATAGAAAAGGCAATCCCTGGCGTATTTAAAATTTGCGACAGTAAAAAATTATTTTTTGAAAAATTTACTATAGAAAAGGCAATCCCTGGAGTAATTAAAATTTTCGACAGTAAAAAATTAATTTTTGAAAAATTTACTATAGAAAAGGCAATCCCTGGCGCAATTAAAACTTGCGAGAGTAGAAAATTATTTTTTGCAAAATTTACTATAGAAAAGGCAATCCCTGGCGTATTTAAAATTTGCGACAGTGAAAAATTATTTTTTGAAAAATTTACTATAGAAAAGGCAATCCCTGGCGTAATTAAAATTTGCGACAGTAAAAAATTATTTTTTGCAAAATTTACTATAGAAAAGGCAATCCCTGGCGCAATTAAAATGTGCGACAGTAAAAAATTATTTTTTGTAAAATTTACTGTAGAAAAGGCAATCCCTGGCGCAATTAAAATTTGCGACAGTAAAAAATTAATTTTTGAAAAATTTACTATAGAAAAGTCAATCCCTGGCGCAATTAAAATTTGCGACATTAAAAAAATATTTTTTGTATAATTTACTATAGAAGAGGCAATCCCTGGCGTATTTGAAATTTGCGACAGTATAAAATTAATTTGTGAAAAATTTACTATACAAAAGGCAATCCCTGGCGTATTTAAAATTTGCGACAGTAAAAAATTATTTTTTGCAAAATTTACTATAGAAAAGGCAATCCCTGGCGTAATTAAAATTTTCGACAGTAAAAAATTAATTTTTGAAAAATTTACTATAGAAAAGGCAATCCCTGGCGCAATTAAAATTTGCGACAGTAAAAAATTATTTTTTGCAAAATTTACTATAGAAAAGGCAATCCCTGGCGTGTTTAAATTTTGCGACATTAAAAAATTAATTTTTGAAAAATTTACTATAGAAAAGGCAATCCCTGCCGTATATAAAATTTGCGACAGTATAAAATTATTTTGTGAATAATTTAGCAATCCTTGGCGCAATTAAAATTTGCGACAGTAAAAAATTATTTTTTGAATAATTTACTATAGAAAAGGCAATCCCTGGCGTAATTAAAATTTGCGACAGTAAAAAATTAATTTGTGAAAAATTTACTGTAGAAAAGGCAATCCCTGGCGCAATTAAAATTTGCGACAGTAAAAAATTCTTTTTTGAAAAATTTATTATAGAAAAGGCAATCCCTGGCGTATTTAAAATTTGCGACAGTAAAAAATTATTTTGTGAAAAATTTACTATAGAAAAGGCAATGCCTGGCGCAATTAAAATTTGCGACATTAAAAAATTATTTTTTGCAAAATTTACTATAGAAAAGGCAATCCCTGGCGCAATTAAAGTTTGCGACAGTAAAAAATTATTTTTTGAAAAATTTACTAAAGAAAAGGCAATCCCTGGCGGATTTAAAATTTGCGACAGTAAAAAAATATTTTTTGAAAAATTTACTATAGAAAAGGTAATCCCTGGCGTAATTAAAATTTTCGACAGTAAAAAAATAGTTTTTGAAAAATTTACTATAGAAAAGGCAATCCCTGGCGCAATTAAAATTTGCGACAGTAAAAAATTATTTTTTGCAAAATTTATTATAGAAAAGGCAATCCCTGGCGTATTTAAAATTTGCGACAGTAAAAAATTATATTTTGAAAAATTTACTATAGAAAAGCCAATCCCTGGCGTAATTAAAATTTGCGACAGTAAAAAATTAGTTTTTGAATAATTTACTATAGAAAAGGCAATCCCTGGCGTATTTAAAATTTGCGACAGTATAAAATTAAATTTTGAAAAATTTACTATAGAAAAGGCAATCCCTGGCGCAATTAAAATTTGCGACATTAAAAAATTATTTTTTGAAAAATTTACTATAGAAAAGGCAATCCCAGGCGGAATTAAAATTTGCGACAGTAAAAAATTAATTTTTGCAAAATTTAATATAGAAAAGGCAATCCCTGGCGCAATTAAAATTTGCGACAGTAAAAAATTATTTTTTGAAAAATTTACTATAGAAAAGGCAATCCCTGGCGCAATTAAAATTTTCGAAAGTAAAAAATTATTTTTTGAAAAATTTACTATAGAAAAGGCAATCCCTGGCGGATTTAAATTTTGCGACAGTAGAAAATTATTTTTTGAATAATTTACTATAGAAAAGGCAATCCCTGGCGTATTAAATTATTTTTTGCAAAATTTACTATAGAAAAGGCAATCCCTGGCTTAATTAAAATTTTCGACAGTAAAAAATAAATTTTTGAAAAATTTGCTATAGGAAAGGCAATACCTGGCGCACTTAAAATTTGCGACAGTAAAAAATTATTTTTTGCAAAATTTATTATAGAAAAGGCAATCCCTGGCGTATTTAAAATTTGCGACAGTAAAAAATTATTTTTTGAAAAATTTACTATAGAAAAGGTAAACCCTGGTGCAATTACAATTTGCGACAGTAAAAAATTACTTTTTTGCAAAATTTACTATAGAAAAGGCAATGCCTGGCGCAATTAAAATTTGCGACATTAAAAAACTATTTTTTGCAAAATTTACTATAGAATAGGCATTCCCTGGCGCAATTAAAATTTCCGACAGTAAAAAATTAATTTTTGAAAAATTTACTGTAGAAAAGGCAATCCCTGGCGCATTTAAAATTTGCGACAGTAAAAAATTAATTTTTGAATAATTTACTATAGAAAATGCAATCCCTGGCGTATTTAAAATTTGCGACAGTATAAAATTATTTTTTGAATAATTTACTATAGAAAAGGCAATCCCTGGCGCAATTAAAATTTGCGAGAGTAAAAAATTATTTTTTGCAAAATTTACTATAGAAAAAGCAATCCCTGGCGTATTTAAAATTTGCGACAGTAAAAAACTAATTTGTGAAAAATTTACTATAGAAAAGGCAATCCCTGGTATATTTAAAATTTGCGAAAGTAAAAAATTATTTTTTGAAAAATTTACTATAGAAAAGGCAATCCCTGGCGTAATTAAAATTTTCGACAGTAAAAAATTAATTTTTGAAAAATTTACTATAGAAAATGCAATCCCTGGCGTATTTAAAATTTGCGATAGTATAAAATTATTTTTTGAATAATTTACTATAGAAAAGGCAATCCCTGGCGCAATTAAAATTTGCGAGAGTAAAAAATTATTTTTTGCAAAATTTACTATAGAAAAAGAAATCCCTGGCGTATTTAAAATTTGCGACAGTAAAAAACTAATATGTGAAAAATTTACTATAGAAAAGGCAATCCCTGGCATATTTAAAATTTGCGACAGTAAAAAATTATTTTTTGAAAAATTTACTATAGAAAAGGCAATCCCTGGCGTAATTAAAATTTTCGACAGTAAAAAATTAATTTTTGAAAAATTTACTATAGAAAAGGCAATCCCTGGCGCAATTAAAATTTTCGACAGTAAAAAATTATTTTTTTCGAAAATTTACTATAGAAAAGGCAATCCCTGGCGTATTTAAAATTTGCGACAGTAAAAAATTATTTTTTGAAAAATTTACTATAGAAAAGGCAATCCCTGGCGTAATTAAAATTTGCGACAGTAAAAAATTATTTTTTGCAAAATTTACTATAGAAAAGGCAATCCCTGGCGCAATTAAAATTTGCGACAGTAAAAAATTATTTTTTGTAAAATTTACTGTAGAAAAGGCAATCCCTGGCGCAATTAAATTTTGCGACAGTAAAAAATTAATTTTTGAAAAATTTACTATAGAAAAGGCAATCCCTGGCGTATTTAAAATTTGCGACAGTATAAAATTATTTTTTGAATAATTTAGCAATCCTTGGCATAATTAAAATTTGCGACAGTAAAAAATTATTTTTTTGAATAATTTACTATAGAAAAGGCAATCCCTGGCGTAATTAAAATTTGCGACAGTAAAAAATTAATTTGTGAAAAATTTACTGTAGAAAAGGCAATCCCTGGCGCAATAAAAATTTGCGACAGTAAAAAATTCGTTTTTGAAAATTTTACTATAGAAAAGGCAATCCCTGGCGTATTTAAAATTTGAGACAGTAAAAATTATTTTGTTAAAAATTTACTATAGAAAAGGCAATGCCTGGCGCAATTAAAATTTGCGACATTAAAAAATTATTTTTTGCAAAATTTACTATAGAAAAGGCAATGCCTGGCGCAATTAAAATTTGCCACAGTAAAAAATTATTTTTTGAATAATTTACTATAGAAAAGGCAATCCCTGGCGGATTTAAAATTTGCGACAGTAAAAAATTATTTTTTGAAAAATTTACTATAGAAAAGGCATCCCTGGCGCAATTAAAATTTGCGACAGTAAAAAATTATTTTTTGCAAAATTTACTATAGAAAAGGCAATCCCTGGCGTATTTAAAATTTGCGACAGTAAAAAATTATATTTTGAAAAATTTACTATAGAAAAGGCAATCCCTGGCGTAATTAAAATTTGCGACAGTAAAAAATTAGTTTTTGAATAATTTACTATAGAAAAGGCAATTCCTGGCGTATTTAAAATTTGCGACAGTATAAAATTAAATTTTGAAAAATTTACTATAGAAAAGGCAATCCCTGGCGTAATTAAAATTTGCGACAGTAAACAATTATTTTTTGAAAAATTTACTGTAGAAAAGGCAATCCCTGGCGCAATTAAAATTTGCGACAGTAGAAAATTATTTTTTGAAAAATTTACTATAGAAAAGGCAGTTCCTGTCGTATTTAAAATTTGCGACAGTAAAAAATTATTTTTTGAATAATTTACTTTATAAAACGCAATCCCTGGCGGAATTAAAATTTGCGACAGTAAAAAATTAATTTTTGAAAAATTTACTGTAGAAAAGGCAAACCCTGGCGTATTTAAAATTTGCGACAGTAAAAAATTAATTTTTGAAAAATTTACTATAGAAAAGGCAATCCCTGGCGTATTTAAAATTTGCGACAGTAAAAAATTATTTTGTGAAAAATTTACTATAGAAAAGGCAATGCCTGGCGCAATTAAAATTTGCGACATTACAAAATTATTTTTTGCAAAATTTACTATAGAAAAGGCAATCCCTGGCGCAATTAAAATTGGCGACAGTAGAAAATTATTTTTTGAATAATTTAGTATAGAAAAGGCAATCCCTGGCGTATTTAAAATTTGCGACAGTAAAAAATTATTTTTTTGCAAAATTTACTATAGAAAAGGCAATCCCTGGCTTAATTAAAATTTTCGACAGTAAAAAATTAATTTTTGAAAAATTTGCTATAGGAAAGGCAATCCCTGGCGCAATTAAAATTAGCGAGAGTAAAAAATTATTTTTTGGAAAATTTACTACAGAAAAGGCAATCCCTGGCGTATTTAAAATTTTCGACAGTAAAAAATTATTTTTTGCAAAATTTACTATAGAAATGGCAATCCCTGGCGTAATTAAAATTTTCGACCGTAAAAAATTAATTTTTGAAAAATTTACTATAGAAAAGGCAATACCTGGCGCAATTAAAATTTGCGACAGTAAAAAATTATTTTTTGCAAAATTTACTATAGAAAAGGCAATCCCAGGCGTATTTAAAATTTGCGACAGTAAAAAATTAATTTTTGATAAATTTACTATAGAAAAGGCAATCCCTGGCGTATTTAAAATTTGCGACAGTATAAAATTATTTTTTGAATAATTTAGAAATCCTTGGCGCAATTAAAATTTGCGACAGTAAAAAATTATTTTTTTAATAATTTACTATAGAAAAGGCAATCCCTGGCGCAATTAAAATTTGCGACAGTAAAAAATTAATTTGTGAAAAATTTACTGTAGAAAAGGCAATCCCTGGCGCAATTAAAATTTGCGACAGTAAAAAATTCTTTTTTGAATAATTTACTATCGAAATGGCAATCCCTGGCGGATTTAAAATTTGCGACAGTAAAAAATTATTTTTTGAAAAATTTACTATGGAAAAGGTAATCCCTGGCGCAATTACAATTTGCGACAGTAAAAAATTATTTTTTTGCAAAATTTACTATAGAAAAGGCAACCCCTGGCGCAATTAAAATTTGCGAGAGTAAAAAATTATTTTTTGCAAAATTTACTATAGAAAGGCAATTCCTGGCGTATTTAAAATTTGCGAAAGTAAAAAATTAATTTGTGAAAAATTTACTATAGAAAAGGCAATCCCTGGCATATTTAAAATTTGCGACAGTAAAAAATTATTTTGTGAAAAATTTACTATAGAAAAGGCAATCCCTGGCGTAATTAAAATTGTCGACAGTAAAAAAATAGTTTTTGAAAAATTTACTATAGAAAAGGCAATCCCTGGCGCAATTAAAATTTGCGACATTAAAAAATTATTTTTTTCAAAATTTACTATAGAAAAGGCAATCCCTGGCGTATTTAAAATTTGCGACAGTAAAAAATTATTTTTTGAAAAATTTACTATAGAAAAGGCAATACCTGGCGTAATTAAAATTTGCGACAGTAAAAAATTATTTTCTGCAAAATTTACTATAGAAAAGGCAATCCCTGGCGCAATTAAAATTTGCGACAGTAAAATATTATTTTTTGTAAAATTTACTGTAGAAAAGGCAATCCCTGGCGCAATTAAAATTTGCGACAGTAAAAAATTAATTTTTGAAAAATTTACTATAGAAAAGGCAATCCCTGGCGCAATTAAAATTTGCGACAGTAAAAATTTTTTTTTTGTATAATTTACTATAGAAGAGGCAATCCCTGGCGTATTTGAAATTTGCGACAGTATAAAATTAATTTGTGAAAAATTTACTATAGAAAAGGCAATTCCTGGCGTATTTAAAATTTGCGACAGTTAAAAATTAATTTTTGAAAAATTTACTGTAGAAAAGGCAATCCCTGGCGTATTTAAAATTTGCGACAGTAAAAAATTAATTTTTGAAAAATTTACTATAGAAAAGGCAATCCCTGGCGTATTTAAAATTTGCGACAGTATAAAATTATTTTTTGAATAATTTACTATAGAAAAGGCAATCCCTGGCGCAATTAAAATTTGCGACAGTAGAAAATTAATTTGTGAAAAATTTACTATAGAAAAGGAAATCCCTGGCGGATTTAAAATTTGCGACAGCAACAAATTAATTTTTGAAAAATTTTCTATAGAAAAGGCA
The DNA here is from genome assembly GCA_963930735.1 of Dioctria linearis. Lineage (NCBI taxonomy): Eukaryota > Metazoa > Arthropoda > Insecta > Diptera > Asilidae > Dioctria > Dioctria linearis. The sequence continues at coordinate 130,020 of CAWVNZ010002105.1, forward strand.
ATCCCTGGCGTATTTAAAATTTGCGAAAGTAAAAAATTCATTTTTGAAAAATTTACTATAGGAAAGGCAATCCCTGGCGTATTTAAAATTTGCGACAGTTAAAAATTAATTTTAAAAAAATTTACTATAGAAAAGGCAATCCCTGGCGTATTTAAAATTTGCGACAGTATAAAATTATTTTTTGAATAATTTAGAAATACTTGGCGCAATTAAAATTTGCGACAGTAAAAAATTAGTTTTTGAATAATTTACTATAGAAAAGGCAATCCCTGGCGTATTTAAAATTTGCGACAGTATAAAATTAAATTTTGAAAAATTTACTATAGAAAAGGCAATACTTGGCGCAATTAAAATTTGCTACAGTAAAAAATTATTTTTTGCAAAATTTACTATAGAAAAGGCAATCCCTGGCGTATTTAAAATTTGCGACAGTAAAAAACTAATTTTTGAAATATTTACTATAGAAAAGGCAATCCCTGGTTTATTCAAAATTAGCGACAGTATAAAATTATTTTTTGAATAATTTAGCAATCCTTGGCGCAATTAAAATTTGCGACAGTAAAAAATTATTTTTTGAAAAATTTACTATAGAAATGGCAATGCCTGGCGCAATTAAAATTTGCGACATTAAAAAATTATTTTTTGCAAAATTTACAATAGAAAAGGCAATCCCTGGCGCAATTAAAATTTGCGACAGTAAAAAAATATTTTTTGAATAATTTACTATAGAAAAGGCAATCCCTGGCGGATTTAAAATTTGCGACAGAAAAAAATTATTTTTTGAAAAATTTACTATAGAAAAGGTAATCCCTGGCGTAATTAAAATTTTCGACAGTAAAAAAATAATTTTTGAAAAATTTACTATAGAAAAGGCAATCCCTGTCGGAATTAAAATTTGCGATAGTAAAAAAATATTTTTTGCAAAATTTACTATAGAAAGGCAATCCCTGGCGTATTTAGAATTTGCGACAGTAAAAAATTATATTTTGAAAAATTTACTATAGAAAAGGCAATCCCTGGCGTAATTAAAATTTGCGACAGTAAAAAATTAGTTTTTGAATAATTTACTATAGAAAAGGCAATCCCTGGCGTATTTAAAATTTGCGACAGTATAAAATTAAATTTTGAAAAATTTACTATAGAAAAGGCAATCCCTGGCCCAATTAAAATTTGCGACAGTAAAAAATTATTTTTTGAAAAATTTACTATAGAAAAGGCAATCCCAGGCGGAATTAAGATTTGCGACAGTAAATAATTAATTTTTGCAAAATTTAATATAGAAAAGGCAATCCCTGGCGCAATTAAAATTTGCGACAGTAAAAAATTATTTTTTGAAAAATTTACTGTAGAAAGGGCAATACCTGGCGCAATTAAAATTTGCGACAGTAGAAAATTATTTTTTGAAAAATTTACTATAGAAAAGGCAATGCCTGGCGCAATTAAAATTTGCGACATTACAAAATTATTTTTTGCAAAATTTACTATAGAAAAGGCAATCCCTGGCGCAATTAAAATTGGCGACAGTAGAAAATTATTTTTTGAATAATTTAGTATAGAAAAGGCAATCCCTGGCGTATTTAAAATTTGCGACAGTAAAAAATTATTTTTTGCAAAATTTACTATAGAAAAGGCAATCCCTGGCTTAATTAAAATTTTCGACAGTAAAAAATTAATTTTTGAAAAATTTGCTATAGGAAAGGCAATCCCTGGCGCAATTAAAATTAGCGAGAGTAAAAAATTATTTTTTGGAAAATTTACTACAGAAAAGGCAATCCCTGGCGTATTTAAAATTTTCGACAGTAAAAAATTATTTTTTGCAAAATTTACTATAGAAATGGCAATCCCTGGCGTAATTAAAATTTTCGACCGTAAAAAATTAATTTTTGAAAAATTTACTATAGAAAAGGCAATACCTGGCGCAATTAAAATTTGCGACAGTAAAAAATTATTTTTTGCAAAATTTACTATAGAAAAGGCAATCCCAGGCGTATTTAAAATTTGCGACAGTAAAAAATTAATTTTTGATAAATTTACTATAGAAAAGGCAATCCCTGGCGTATTTAAAATTTGCGACAGTATAAAATTATTTTTTGAATAATTTAGAAATCCTTGGCGCAATTAAAATTTGCGACAGTAAAAAATTATTTTTTTAATAATTTACTATAGAAAAGGCAATCCCTGGCGCAATTAAAATTTGCGACAGTAAAAAATTAATTTGTGAAAAATTTACTGTAGAAAAGGCAATCCCTGGCGCAATTAAAATTTGCGACAGTAAAAAATTCTTTTTTGAATAATTTACTATCGAAATGGCAATCCCTGGCGGATTTAAAATTTGCGACAGTAAAAAATTATTTTTTGAAAAATTTACTATGGAAAAGGTAATCCCTGGCGCAATTACAATTTGCGACAGTAAAAAATTATTTTTTTGCAAAATTTACTATAGAAAAGGCAACCCCTGGCGCAATTAAAATTTGCGAGAGTAAAAAATTATTTTTTGCAAAATTTACTATAGAAAGGCAATTCCTGGCGTATTTAAAATTTGCGAAAGTAAAAAATTAATTTGTGAAAAATTTACTATAGAAAAGGCAATCCCTGGCATATTTAAAATTTGCGACAGTAAAAAATTATTTTGTGAAAAATTTACTATAGAAAAGGCAATCCCTGGCGTAATTAAAATTGTCGACAGTAAAAAAATAGTTTTTGAAAAATTTACTATAGAAAAGGCAATCCCTGGCGCAATTAAAATTTGCGACATTAAAAAATTATTTTTTTCAAAATTTACTATAGAAAAGGCAATCCCTGGCGTATTTAAAATTTGCGACAGTAAAAAATTATTTTTTGAAAAATTTACTATAGAAAAGGCAATACCTGGCGTAATTAAAATTTGCGACAGTAAAAAATTATTTTCTGCAAAATTTACTATAGAAAAGGCAATCCCTGGCGCAATTAAAATTTGCGACAGTAAAATATTATTTTTTGTAAAATTTACTGTAGAAAAGGCAATCCCTGGCGCAATTAAAATTTGCGACAGTAAAAAATTAATTTTTGAAAAATTTACTATAGAAAAGGCAATCCCTGGCGCAATTAAAATTTGCGACAGTAAAAATTTTTTTTTTGTATAATTTACTATAGAAGAGGCAATCCCTGGCGTATTTGAAATTTGCGACAGTATAAAATTAATTTGTGAAAAATTTACTATAGAAAAGGCAATTCCTGGCGTATTTAAAATTTGCGACAGTTAAAAATTAATTTTTGAAAAATTTACTGTAGAAAAGGCAATCCCTGGCGTATTTAAAATTTGCGACAGTAAAAAATTAATTTTTGAAAAATTTACTATAGAAAAGGCAATCCCTGGCGTATTTAAAATTTGCGACAGTATAAAATTATTTTTTGAATAATTTACTATAGAAAAGGCAATCCCTGGCGCAATTAAAATTTGCGACAGTAGAAAATTAATTTGTGAAAAATTTACTATAGAAAAGGCAATCCCTGGCGGATTTAAAATTTGCGACAGCAACAAATTAATTTTTGAAAAATTTTCTATAGAAAAGGCAATCCCTGGCGTATTTAAAATTTGCGAAAGTAAAAAATTCATTTTTGAAAAATTTACTATAGGAAAGGCAATCCCTGGCGTATTTAAAATTTGCGACAGTTAAAAATTAATTTTAAAAAAATTTACTATAGAAAAGGCAATCCCTGGCGTATTTAAAATTTGCGACAGTATAAAATTATTTTTTGAATAATTTAGAAATACTTGGCGCAATTAAAATTTGCGACAGTAAAAAATTAGTTTTTGAATAATTTACTATAGAAAAGGCAATCCCTGGCGTATTTAAAATTTGCGACAGTATAAAATTAAATTTTGAAAAATTTACTATAGAAAAGGCAATACCTGGCGCAATTAAAATTTGCTACAGTAAAAAATTATTTTTTGCAAAATTTACTATAGAAAAGGCAATCCCTGGCGTATTTAAAATTTGCGACAGTAAAAAACTAATTTTTGAAATATTTACTATAGAAAAGGCAATCCCTGGTTTATTCAAAATTAGCGACAGTATAAAATTATTTTTTGAATAATTTAGCAATCCTTGGCGCAATTAAAATTTGCGACAGTAAAAAATTATTTTTTGAAAAATTTACTATAGAAATGGCAATGCCTGGCGCAATTAAAATTTGCGACATTAAAAAATTATTTTTTGCAAAATTTACAATAGAAAAGGCAATCCCTGGCGCAATTAAAATTTGCGACAGTAAAAAAATATTTTTTGAATAATTTACTATAGAAAAGGCAATCCCTGGCGGATTTAAAATTTGCGACAGAAAAAAATTATTTTTTGAAAAATTTACTATAGAAAAGGTAATCCCTGGCGTAATTAAAATTTTCGACAGTAAAAAAATAATTTTTGAAAAATTTACTATAGAAAAGGCAATCCCTGTCGGAATTAAAATTTGCGATAGTAAAAAAATATTTTTTGCAAAATTTACTATAGAAAGGCAATCCCTGGCGTATTTAGAATTTGCGACAGTAAAAAATTATATTTTGAAAAATTTACTATAGAAAAGGCAATCCCTGGCGTAATTAAAATTTGCGACAGTAAAAAATTAGTTTTTGAATAATTTACTATAGAAAAGGCAATCCCTGGCGTATTTAAAATTTGCGACAGTATAAAATTAAATTTTGAAAAATTTACTATAGAAAAGGCAATCCCTGGCCCAATTAAAATTTGCGACAGTAAAAAATTATTTTTTGAAAAATTTACTATAGAAAAGGCAATCCCAGGCGGAATTAAGATTTGCGACAGTAAATAATTAATTTTTGCAAAATTTAATATAGAAAAGGCAATCCCTGGCGCAATTAAAATTTGCGACAGTAAAAAATTATTTTTTGAAAAATTTACTGTAGAAAGGGCAATACCTGGCGCAATTAAAATTTGCGACAGTAGAAAATTATTTTTTGAAAAATTTACTATAGAAAAGGCAATCCCTGGCGTATTTAAAATTTGCGACAGTAAAAAATTATTTTTTGAATAATTTACTATAGAAAAGGCAATCCCTGGCGTACTTAAAATTTGCGACAGTAAAAAATTATTTTTTGCAAAATTTGCTATAGAAAAGGCAATCCCTGTCTTAGTTAAAATTTTCGACAGTAAAAACTTAATTTTTGAAAAATTTACTATAGAAAAGGCAATCCCTGGCGTATTTAAAATTTGCGACAGTAAAAAATTATTTTTTGCAAAATTTACTATAGAAAAGGCAATCCCTGGCGTAATAAAAATTTTCGACATTAAAAAATTAATTTTTGAAAAATTTACTATAGAAAAGGCAATCCCTGGCGCAATTAAAATTTGCGACAGTAAAAAATTATTTTTTGCAAAATTTACTATAGAAGGGGCAATCCCTGGCATATTTAAAATTTGCGACAGTAAAAAATTAATTTTTGAAATATTTACTATAGAAAAGGCAATCCCTGGCGTATTTAAAATTAGCGACAGTATAAAATTATTTTTTGAATAATTTACTATAGAAAAGGCAATCCCTGGCGCAATTAAAATTTGCGACAGTAAAAAATTATTTTTTGAATAATTTACTATAGAAAAGGCAATCCCTGGCGGATTTAAAATTTGCGACAGTAAAAAATTATTTTTTGAAAAATTTGCTATAGAAAAGGTAATCCCCGGCGTAATTAAAATTTCCGACAGTAAAAGATTATATTTTGAAAAATTTACTATAGAAATGGCAATCCCTGGCGTAATTAAAATTTGCGACAGTAAAAAATTAAATTTTGAAAAATTTACTGTAGAAAAGGCAATCCCTGGCGCAATTAAAATTTGCGACAGTAAAAAATTATTTTTTGTAAAATTTACTGTAGATAAGGCAATCCCTGGCGCAATTAAAATTTCCGACAGTAAAAAATTAATTTTTGAAAAATTTACTATAGAAAAGTCAATCCCTGGCGCAATTAAAATTTGCGACATTAAAAAAATATTTTTTGTATAATTTACTATAGAAGAGGCAATACCTGGCGTATTTGAAATTTGCGACAGTATAAAATTAATTTGTGAAAAATTTACTATACAAAAGGCAATCCCTGGCGTATTTAAAATTTGCGACAGTAAAAAATTATTTTTTGCAAAATTTACTATAGAAAAGGCAATCCCTGGCGTAATTAAAATTTTCGACTGTAAAAAATTAATTTTTGAAAAATTTACTATAGAAAAGGCAATCCCTGGCGGAATTAAAATTTGCGACAGTAAAAAATTATTTTTTGAAAAATTTACTATAGAAAAGGCAATCCCAGGCGGAATTAAAATTTGCGACAGTAAATAATTAATTTTTGCAAAATTTAATATAGAAAAGGCAATTCCTGGCATATTTAAAATTTGCGACAGTAAAAAATTAATTTCTGAAATATTTACTATAGAAAAGGCAATCCCTGGCGTACTTAAAATTAGCGACAGTATAAAATTATTTTTTGAATAATTTAGCAATCCTTGGCGCAATTAAAATTTGCGACAGTAAAAAATTATTTTTTGAATAATTTACTATAGAAAAGGCAATCCCTGGTGTAGTTAAAATTTGCGACAGTAAAAAATTAATTTGTGAAAAATTTACTGTAGAAAATGCAATCCCTGGCGCAATTAAAATTTGCGACAGTAAAAAAATCTTTTTTGAATAATTTACTATAGAAAAGGCAATCCCTGGCGTAATTAAAATTTTCGACAGTAAAAAATTAGTTTTTGAAAAATTTACTATAGAAAAGGCAATCCCTGGCGCAATTAAAATTTGCGAGAGTAAAAAATTATTTTTTGCAAATTTTACTATAGAAAAGGCAATCCCTGGCGTATTTAAAATTTGCGACAGTGAAAAATTATTTTTTGAAAAATTTACTATAGAAAAGGCAATCCCTGGCGTAATTAAAATTTGCGACAGTAAAAAATTATTTTTTGCAAAATTTACTATAGAAAAGGCAATCCCTGGCGCAATTAAAATTTGCGACAGTAAAAAATTATTTTTTGTAAAATTTACTGTAGATAAGGCAATCCCTGGCGCAATTAAAATTTCCGACAGTAAAAAATTAATTTTTGAAAAATTTACTATAGAAAAGTCAATCCCTGGCGCAATTAAAATTTGCGACATTAAAAAAATATTTTTTGTATAATTTACTATAGAAGAGGCAATACCTGGCGTATTTGAAATTTGCGACAGTATAAAATTAATTTGTGAAAAATTTACTATACAAAAGGCAATCCCTGGCGTATTTAAAATTTGCGACAGTAAAAAATTATTTTTTGCAAAATTTACTATAGAAAAGGCAATCCCTGGCGTAATTAAAATTTTCGACTGTAAAAAATTAATTTTTGAAAAATTTACTATAGAAAAGGCAATCCCTGGCGCAATTAAAATTTTGCGACAGTAAAAAATTATTTTTTGCAAAATTTACTATAGAAAAGGCAATCCCTGGCGTGTTTAAATTTTGCGACATTAAAAAATTAATTTTTGAAAAATTTACTATAGAAAAGGCAATCCCTGGGGTATATAAAATTTGCGACAGTATAAAATTATTTTTTGAATAATTTAGCAATCCTTGGCGCAATTAAAATTTGCGACAGTAAAAAATTTATTTTTTGAATAATTTACTATAGAAAAGGCAATCCCTGGCGTCATTAAAATTTGCGACAGTAAAAAATTAATTTGTGAAAAATTTACTGTAGAAAAGGCAATCCCTGGCGCAATTAAAATTTGCGACAGTAAAAAATTCTTTTTGAAAAATTTATTATAGAAAAGGCAATCTCTGGCGTATTTAAAATTTGCGACAGTAAAAAATTATTTTGTGAAAAATTTACTATAGAAAAGGCAATGCCTGGCGCAATTAAAATTTGCGACATTAAAAAATTATTTTTTGCAAAATTTACTATAGAAAAGGCAATCCCTGGCGCAATTAAAGTTTGCGACAGTAAAAAATTATTTTTTGAAAAATTTACTAAAGAAAAGGCAATCCCTGGCGGATTTAAAATTTGCGACAGTAAAAAATTATTTTTTGAAAAATTTACTATAGAAAAGGTAATCCCTGGCGTAATTAAAATTTTCGACAGTAAAAAAATAGTTTTTGAAAAATTTACTATGGAAAAGGCAATCCCTGGCGCAATTAAAATTTGCGACAGTAAAAAATTATTTTTTGCAAAATTTATTATAGAAAAGGCAATCCCTGGCGTATTTAAAATTTGCGACAGTAAAAAATTATATTTTGAAAAATTTACTATAGAAAAGCCAATCCCTGGCGTAATTAAAATTTGCGACAGTAAAAAATTAGTTTTTGAATAATTTACTATAGAAAAGGCAATACCTGGCGTATTTAAAATTTGCGACAGTATAAAATTAAATTTTGAAAAATTTACTATAGAAAAGGCAATCCCTGGCGCAATTAAAATTTGCGACATTAAAAAATTATTTTTTGAAAAATTTACTATAGAAAAGGCAATCCCAGGCGGAGTTAAAATTTGCGACAGTAAAAAATTAATTTTTGCAAAATTTAATATAGAAAAGGCAATCCCTGGCGCAATTAAAATTTTCGACAGTAAAAAATTATTTTTTGAAAAATTTACTATAGAAAAGGCAATCCCTGGCGCAATTAAAATTTTCGAAAGTAAAAAATTATTTTTTGAAAAATTTACTATAGAAAAGGCAATCCCTGGCGGATTTAAATTTTGCGACAGTAGAAAATTATTTTTTGAATAATTTACTATAGAAAAGGCAATCCCTGGCGTATTTAAAATTTGCGACAGTATAAAATTAAATTTTGAAAAATTTACTATAGAAAAGGCAATCCCTGGAGTATTTAAAATTTGCGACAGTATAAAATTAAATTTTGAAAAATTTACTATAGAAAAGGCAATCCCTGGCGCAATTAAAATTTGCGACAGTAAAAAATAATTTTTTGAAAAATTTAATATAGAAAAGGCAATTCCAGGCGGAATTAAAATTTGCGACAGTAAAAAATTAATTTTTGCAAAATTTAATATAGAAAAGGCAATCCCTGGCGCAATTAAAATTTGCGACAGTAAAAAATTATTTTTTGTAAAATTTACTATAGAAGAGGCAATACCTGGCGCAATTAAAATTTTCGAAAGTAAAAATTTTTTTTTGAAAAATTTACTATAGAAAAGGCAATCCCTGGCGGATTTAAAATTTGCGATTTGCAAAATTTACTATAGAAATAGCATTCCCTGGCGCAATTAAAATTTGCGACAGTAAAAAATTAATTTTTGAAAAATCTACTGTAGAAACGGCAATCCCTGGCGTATTTAAAATTTGCGACAGTAAAAAATTAATTTTTGAAAAATTTACTATAGAACATGCAATCCCTGGCGTATTTAAAATTTGCGACAGTATAAAATTATTTTATGAATAAGTTACTATAGAAAAGGCAATCCCTGGCGCAATTAAAATTTGCGAGAGTAAAAAATTATTTTTTGCAAAATTTACTATAGAAAGGCAATCCCTGGCGTATTTAAAATTTGCGACAGCAAAAAATTAATTTGTGAAAAAGTTACTATAGAAAAGGCAATCCCTGGCGTATTTAAAATTTGCGACAGTAAAAAATTATTTTTTGAAAAATTTACTATAGAAAAGGCAATCCCTGGCGTAATTAAAATTTTCGACAGTAAAAAATTAATTTTTGAAAAATTTACTATAGAAAAGGCAATCCCTGGCGCAATTAAAATTTGCGAGAGTAAAAAATTATTTTTTGCAAAATTTACTATAGAAAAGGCAATCCCTGGCGTATTTAAAATTTGCGACAGTGAAAAATTATTTTTTGAAAAATTTACTATAGAAAAGGCAATCCCTGGCGTAATTAAAATTTGCGACAGTAAAAAATTATTTTTTGCAAAATTTACTATAGAAAAGGCAATCCCTGGCGCAAATAAAATTTGCGACAGTAAAAAATTATTTTTTGTAAAATTTACTGTAGATAAGGCAATCCCTGGCGCAATTAAAATTTCCGACAGTAAAAAATTAATTTTTGAAAAATTTACTATAGAAAAGTCAATCCCTGGCGCAATTAAAATTTGCGACATTAAAAAAATATTTTTTGTATAATTTACTATAGAAGAGGCAATCCCTGGCGTATTTGAAATTTGCGACAGTATAAAATTAATTTGTGAAAAATTTACTATACAAAAGGCAATCCCTGGCGTATTTAAAATTTGCGACAGTAAAAAATTATTTTTTGCAAAATTTACTATAGAAAAGGCAATCCCTGGCGTAATTAAAATTTTCGACTGTAAAAAATTAATTTTTGAAAAATTTACTATAGAAAAGGCAATCCCTGGCGCAATTAAAATTTGCGACAGTAAAAAATTATTTTTTGCAAAATTTACTATAGAAAAGGCAATCCCTGGCGTGTTTAAATTTTGCGACATTAAAAAATTAATTTTTGAAAAATTTACTATAGAAAAGGCAATCCCTGGCGTATATAAAATTTGCGACAGTATAAAATTATTTTTTGAATAATTTAGCAATCCTTGGCGCAATTAAAATTTGCGACAGTAAAAAATTTATTTTTTGAATAATTTACTATAGAAAAGGCAATCCCTGGCGTAATTAAAATTTGCGACAGTAAAAAATTAATTTGTGAAAAATTTTCTGTAGAAAAGGCAATCCCTGGCGCAATTAAAATTTGCGACAGTAAAAAATTCTTTTTTGAAAAATTTATTATAGAAAAGGCAATCCCTGGCGTATTTAAAATTTGCGACAGTAAAAAATTATTTTGTGAAAAATTTACTATAGAAAAGGCAATGCCTGGCGCAATTAAAATTTGCGACATTAAAAAATTATTTTTTGCAAAATTTACTATAGAAATGGCAATCCCTGGCGCAATTAAAGTTTGCGACAGTAAAAAATTATTTTTTGAAAAATTTACTAAAGAAAAGGCAATCCCTGGCGGATTTAAAATTTGCGACAGTAAAAAATTATTTTTTGAAAAATTTACTATAGAAAAGGTAATCCCTGGCGTAATTAAAATTTTCGACAGTAAAAAAATAGTTTTTGAAAAATTTACTATAGAAAAGGCAATCCCTGGCGCAATTAAAATTTGCGACAGTAAAAAATTATTTTTTGCAAAATTTATTATAGAAAAGGCAATCCCTGGCGTATTTAAAATTTGCGACAGTAAAAAATTATATTTTGAAAAATTTACTATAGAAAAGCCAATCCCTGGCGTAATTAAAATTTGCGACAGTAAAAAATTAGTTTTTGAATAATTTACTATAGAAAAGGCAATACCTGGCGTATTTAAAATTTGCGACAGTATAAAATTAAATTTTGAAAAATTTACTATAGAAAAGGCAATCCCTGGCGCAATTAAAATTTGCGACATTAAAAAATTATTTTTTGAAAAATTTACTATAGAAAAGGCAATCCCAGGCGGAATTAAAATTTGCGACAGTAAAAAATTAATTTTTGCAAAATTTAATATAGAAAAGGCAATCCCTGGCGCAATTAAAATTTTCGACAGTAAAAAATTATTTTTTGAAAAATTTACTATAGAAAAGGCAATCCCTGGCGCAATTAAAATTTTCGAAAGTAAAAAATTATTTTTTGAAAAATTTACTATAGAAAAGGCAATCCCTGGCGGATTTAAATTTTGCGACAGTAGAAAATTATTTTTTGAATAATTTACTATAGAAAAGGCAATCCCTGGCGTATTTAAAATTTGCGACAGTATAAAATTAAATTTTGAAAAATTTACCATAGAAAAGGCAATCCCTGGCGTATTTAAAATTTGCGACAGTATAAAATTAAATTTTGAAAAATTTACTATAGAAAAGGCAATCCCTGGCGCAATTAAAATTTGCGACAGTAAAAAATAATTTTTTGAAAAATTTAATATAGAAAAGGCAATTCCAGGCGGAATTAAAATTTGCGACAGTAAAAAATTAATTTTTGCAAAATTTAATATAGAAAAGGCAATCCCTGGCGCAATTAAAATTTGCGACAGTAAAAAATTATTTTTTGTAAAATTTACTATAGAAGAGGCAATACCTGGCGGAATTAAAATTTTCGAAAGTAAAAATTTTTTTTTGAAAAATTTACTATAGAAAAGGCAATCCCTGGCGGATTTAAAATTTGCGATAGTAAAAAATTAATTTTCGAAAAATTTACTATAGAAAAGGCAATCCCTGGCGCAATTAAAATTTGCGACAGAAAAAGAATTATTTTTTGAATAATTTACAATAGAAAAGGCAATCCCTGGCGTAATTAAAATTTGCGACAGTAAAAAATTATTTTTTGAAAAATTTACTGTAGAAAGGGCAATCCCTGGCGCAATTAAAATCTGCGACAGTAGAAAATTATTTTTTGAAAAATTTACTATAGAAAAGGCAATCCCTGGCGTATTTAATATTTGTGACAGTAAAAAATTATTTTTTGAATAATTTTCTATAGAAAAGGCAATCCCTGGCGTATTTAAAATTTGCGACAGTAAAAAATTATTTTTTGCAAAATTTGCTATAGAAAAGGCAATCCCTGGCTTAATTAAAATTTTCGACAGTAAAAAATTAATTTTTGAAAAATTTACTATAGGAAAGGCAATCCCTGGCGCAATTAAAACTTGCAACAGTAAAAAATTATTTTTTGCAAAATTTACTATAGAAGAGGCAATCCCTGGCGTATTTAAAATTTGCGACAGTAAAAAATTATTTTTTGCAAAATTTACTATAGAAAACGCAATCCCTGGCGTAATTAAAATTTTCGACAGTAAAAAATTAATTTTTGAAAAATTTACTATAGAAAAGGCAATCCCTGGCGCAATTAAAATTTGCGACAGTAAAAAATTATTTTTTGCAAAATATACTATAGAAAAGGCAATCCCTGGCGTATTTAAAATTTGCGACAGTAAAAAATTAATTTTTGAAATATTTACTATAGAAAAGGCAATCCCTGGCGTATTTAAAATTAGCGACAGTATAAAATTATTTTTTGAATAATTTAGCAATCCTTGGCGCAATTAAAATTTGCGACAGTAAAAAATTATTTTTTGAAAAATTTACTATAGAAAAGGCAATGCCTGGCGCAATTAAAATGTGCGACATTAAAAAATTATTTTTTGCAAAATTTACTATAGAAAAGGCAATCCCTGGCGCAATTAAAATTTGCGACAGTAAAAAATTATTTTTTGAATAATTTACTATAGAAAAGGCAATCCTTGGCGGATTTAAAATTTGCGACAGTAAAAAATTATTTTTTGAAAAATTTACTATAGAAAAGGTAATCCCCGGCGTAATTAAAATTTCCGACAGTAAAAAAATAATTTTTGAAAAATTTACTATAGAAAAGGCAATCCCTGGCGGAATTAAAATTTGCGACAGTAAAAAATTATTTTTTGCAAAATTTACTATAGAAAAGGCAATCCCTGGCGTATTTAAAATTTGCGACAGTAAAAGATTATATTTTGAAAAATTTACTATAGAAATGGCAATCCCTGGCGTAATTAAAATTTGCGACAGTAAAAAATTAGTTTTTGAATAATTTACTATAGAAAAGGCAATCCCTGGCGTATTTAAAATTTGCGACAGTATAAAATTAAATTTTGAAAAAGTTACTATCGAAAGGGCTATCCCTGGCGCAATTAAAATTTGCGACAGTAAAAAATTATTTTTTGAAAAATTTACTATAGAAAAGGCAATCCCAGGCGGAATTAAAATTTGCGACAGTAAATAATTAATTTTTGCAAAATTTAATATAGAAAAGGCAATCCCTGGCATATTTAAAATTTGCGACAGTAAAAAATTAATTTCTGAAATATTTACTATAGAAAAGGCAATCCCTGGCGTACTTACAATTAGCGACAGTATAAAATTATTTTTTGAATAATTTAGCAATCCTTGGCGCAATTAAAATTTGCGACAGTAAAAAATTATTTTTTGAATAATTTACTATAGAAAAGGCAATCCCTGGTGTAGTTAAAATTTGCGACAGTAAAAAATTAATTTGTGAAAAATTTACTGTAGAAAATGCAATCCCTGGCGCAATTAAAATTTGCGACAGTAAAAAAATCTTTTTTGAATAATTTACTATAGAAATGGCAATCCCTGGCGGATTTAAAATTTGCGACAGTAAAAAATTATTTTTTGAAAAATTTACTATAGAAAAGGTAATCCCTGGCGCAATTACAATTTGCGACAATAAAAAATTATTTTTTTGCAAAATTTACTATAGAAATAGCATTCCCTGGCGCAATTAAAATTTGCGACAGTAAAAAATTAATTTTTGAAAAATCTACTGTAGAAACGGCAATCCCTGGCGTATTTAAAATTTGCGACAGTAAAAAATTATTTTTTTAAAAATTTACTATAGAAAAGGCAATCCCTGGAGTAATTAAAATTTTCGACAGTAAAAAATTAATTTTTGAAAAATTTACTATAGAATAGGCAATCCCTGGCGCAATTAAAATTTGCGAGAGTAAAAAATTATTTTTTGCAAAATTTACTATAGAAAAGGCAATCCCTGGCGTATTTAAAATTTGCGACAGTAAAAAATTAATTTGTGAAAAAGTTACTATAGCAAAGGCAATCCCTGGCGTATTTAAAATTTGCGACAGTAAAAAATTATTTTTTGAAAAATTTACTATAGAAAAGGCAATCCCTGGAGTAATTAAAATTTTCGACAGTAAAAAATTAATTTTTGAAAAATTTACTATAGAAAAGGCAATCCCTGGCGCAATTAAAATTTGCGAGAGTAGAAAATTATTTTTTGCAAAATTTACTATAGAAAAGGCAATCCCTGGCGTATTTAAAATTTGCGACAGTGAAAAATTATTTTTTGAAAAATTTACTATAGAAAAGGCAATCCCTGGCGTAATTAAAATTTGCGACAGTAAAAAATTATTTTTTGCAAAATTTACTATAGAAAAGGCAATCCCTGGCGCAATTAAAATTTGCGACAGTAAAAAATTATTTTTTGTAAAATTTACTGTAGAAAAGGCAATCCCTGGCGCAATTAAAATTTGCGACAGTAAAAAATTAATTTTTGAAAAATTTACTATAGAAAAGTCAATCCCTGGCGCAATTAAAATTTGCGACATTAAAAAAATATTTTTTGTATAATTTACTATAGAAGAGGCAATCCCTGGCGTATTTGAAATTTGCGACAGTATAAAATTAATTTGTGAAAAATTTACTATACAAAAGGCAATCCCTGGCGTATTTAAAATTTGCGACAGTAAAAAATTATTTTTTGCAAAATTTACTATAGAAAAGGCAATCCCTGGCGTAATTAAAATTTTCGACAGTAAAAAATTAATTTTTGAAAAATTTACTATAGAAAAGGCAATCCCTGGCGCAATTAAAATTTGCGACAGTAAAAAATTATTTTTTGCAAAATTTACTATAGAAAAGGCAATCCCGGGCGTGTTTAAATTTTGCGACATTAAAAAATTAATTTTTGAAAAATTTACTATAGAAAAGGCAATCCCTGCCGTATATAAAATTTGCGACAGTATAAAATTATTTTGTGAATAATTTAGCAATCCTTGGCGCAATTAAAATTTGCGACAGTAAAAAATTATTTTTTGAATAATTTACTATAGAAAAGGCAATCCCTGGCGTAATTAAAATTTGCGACAGTAAAAAATTAATTTGTGAAAAATTTACTGTAGAAAAGGCAATCCCTGGCGCAATTAAAATTTGCGACAGTAAAAAATTCTTTTTTGAAAAATTTATTATAGAAAAGGCAATCCCTGGCGTATTTAAAATTTGCGACAGTAAAAAATTATTTTGTGAAAAATTTACTATAGAAAAGGCAATGCCTGGCGCAATTAAAATTTGCGACATTAAAAAATTATTTTTTGCAAAATTTACTATAGAAAAGGCAATCCCTGGCGCAATTAAAGTTTGCGACAGTAAAAAATTATTTTTTGAAAAATTTACTAAAGAAAAGGCAATCCCTGGCGGATTTAAAATTTGCGACAGTAAAAAAATATTTTTTGAAAAATTTACTATAGAAAAGGTAATCCCTGGCGTAATTAAAATTTTCGACAGTAAAAAAATAGTTTTTGAAAAATTTACTATAGAAAAGGCAATCCCTGGCGCAATTAAAATTTGCGACAGTAAAAAATTATTTTTTGCAAAATTTATTATAGAAAAGGCAATCCCTGGCGTATTTAAAATTTGCGACAGTAAAAAATTATATTTTGAAAAATTTACTATAGAAAAGCCAATCCCTGGCGTAATTAAAATTTGCGACAGTAAAAAATTAGTTTTTGAATAATTTACTATAGAAAAGGCAATCCCTGGCGTATTTAAAATTTGCGACAGTATAAAATTAAATTTTGAAAAATTTACTATAGAAAAGGCAATCCCTGGCGCAATTAAAATTTGCGACATTAAAAAATTATTTTTTGAAAAATTTACTATAGAAAAGGCAATCCCAGGCGGAATTAAAATTTGCGACAGTAAAAAATTAATTTTTGCAAAATTTAATATAGAAAAGGCAATCCCTGGCGCAATTAAAATTTGCGACAGTAAAAAATTATTTTTTGAAAAATTTACTATAGAAAAGGCAATCCCTGGCGCAATTAAAATTTTCGAAAGTAAAAAATTATTTTTTGAAAAATTTACTATAGAAAAGGCAATCCCTGGCGGATTTAAATTTTGCGACAGTAGAAAATTATTTTTTGAATAATTTACTATAGAAAAGGCAATCCCTGGCGTATTAAATTATTTTTTGCAAAATTTACTATAGAAAAGGCAATCCCTGGCTTAATTAAAATTTTCGACAGTAAAAAATAAATTTTTGAAAAATTTGCTATAGGAAAGGCAATACCTGGCGCACTTAAAATTTGCGACAGTAAAAAATTATTTTTTGCAAAATTTATTATAGAAAAGGCAATCCCTGGCGTATTTAAAATTTGCGACAGTAAAAAATTATTTTTTGAAAAATTTACTATAGAAAAGGTAAACCCTGGTGCAATTACAATTTGCGACAGTAAAAAATTACTTTTTTGCAAAATTTACTATAGAAAAGGCAATGCCTGGCGCAATTAAAATTTGCGACATTAAAAAACTATTTTTTGCAAAATTTACTATAGAATAGGCATTCCCTGGCGCAATTAAAATTTCCGACAGTAAAAAATTAATTTTTGAAAAATTTACTGTAGAAAAGGCAATCCCTGGCGCATTTAAAATTTGCGACAGTAAAAAATTAATTTTTGAATAATTTACTATAGAAAATGCAATCCCTGGCGTATTTAAAATTTGCGACAGTATAAAATTATTTTTTGAATAATTTACTATAGAAAAGGCAATCCCTGGCGCAATTAAAATTTGCGAGAGTAAAAAATTATTTTTTGCAAAATTTACTATAGAAAAAGCAATCCCTGGCGTATTTAAAATTTGCGACAGTAAAAAACTAATTTGTGAAAAATTTACTATAGAAAAGGCAATCCCTGGTATATTTAAAATTTGCGAAAGTAAAAAATTATTTTTTGAAAAATTTACTATAGAAAAGGCAATCCCTGGCGTAATTAAAATTTTCGACAGTAAAAAATTAATTTTTGAAAAATTTACTATAGAAAATGCAATCCCTGGCGTATTTAAAATTTGCGATAGTATAAAATTATTTTTTGAATAATTTACTATAGAAAAGGCAATCCCTGGCGCAATTAAAATTTGCGAGAGTAAAAAATTATTTTTTGCAAAATTTACTATAGAAAAAGAAATCCCTGGCGTATTTAAAATTTGCGACAGTAAAAAACTAATTTGTGAAAAATTTACTATAGAAAAGGCAATCCCTGGCATATTTAAAATTTGCGACAGTAAAAAATTATTTTTTGAAAAATTTACTATAGAAAAGGCAATCCCTGGCGTAATTAAAATTTTCGACAGTAAAAAATTAATTTTTGAAAAATTTACTATAGAAAAGGCAATCCCTGGCGCAATTAAAATTTTCGACAGTAAAAAATTATTTTTTTCGAAAATTTACTATAGAAAAGGCAATCCCTGGCGCAATTAAATTTTGCGACAGTAAAAAATTAATTTTTGAAAAATTTACTATAGAAAAGGCAATCCCTGGCGTATTTAAAATTTGCGACAGTATAAAATTATTTTTTGAATAATTTAGCAATCCTTGGCATAATTAAAATTTGCGACAGTAAAAAATTATTTTTTTGAATAATTTACTATAGAAAAGGCAATCCCTGGCGTAATTAAAATTTGCGACAGTAAAAAATTAATTTGTGAAAAATTTACTGTAGAAAAGGCAATCCCTGGCGCAATAAAAATTTGCGACAGTAAAAAATTCGTTTTTGAAAATTTTACTATAGAAAAGGCAATCCCTGGCGTATTTAAAATTTGAGACAGTAAAAATTATTTTGTTAAAAATTTACTATAGAAAAGGCAATGCCTGGCGCAATTAAAATTTGCGACATTAAAAAATTATTTTTTGCAAAATTTACTATAGAAAAGGCAATGCCTGGCGCAATTAAAATTTGCCACAGTAAAAAATTATTTTTTGAATAATTTACTATAGAAAAGGCAATCCCTGGCGGATTTAAAATTTGCGACAGTAAAAAATTATTTTTTGAAAAATTTACTATAGAAAAGGCATCCCTGGCGCAATTAAAATTTGCGACAGTAAAAAATTATTTTTTGCAAAATTTACTATAGAAAAGGCAATCCCTGGCGTATTTAAAATTTGCGACAGTAAAAAATTATATTTTGAAAAATTTACTATAGAAAAGGCAATCCCTGGCGTAATTAAAATTTGCGACAGTAAAAAATTAGTTTTTGAATAATTTACTATAGAAAAGGCAATTCCTGGCGTATTTAAAATTTGCGACAGTATAAAATTAAATTTTGAAAAATTTACTATAGAAAAGGCAATCCCTGGCGTAATTAAAATTTGCGACAGTAAACAATTATTTTTTGAAAAATTTACTGTAGAAAAGGCAATCCCTGGCGCAATTAAAATTTGCGACAGTAGAAAATTATTTTTTGAAAAATTTACTATAGAAAAGGCAGTTCCTGTCGTATTTAAAATTTGCGACAGTAAAAAATTATTTTTTGAATAATTTACTTTATAAAACGCAATCCCTGGCGGAATTAAAATTTGCGACAGTAAAAAATTAATTTTTGAAAAATTTACTGTAGAAAAGGCAAACCCTGGCGTATTTAAAATTTGCGACAGTAAAAAATTAATTTTTGAAAAATTTACTATAGAAAAGGCAATCCCTGGCGTATTTAAAATTTGCGACAGTAAAAAATTATTTTGTGAAAAATTTACTATAGAAAAGGCAATGCCTGGCGCAATTAAAATTTGCGACATTAAAAAATTATTTTTTGCAAAATTTACTATAGAAAAGGCAATCCCTGGCGCAATTAAAGTTTGCGACAGTAAAAAATTATTTTTTGAAAAATTTACTAAAGAAAAGGCAATCCCTGGCGGATTTAAAATTTGCGACAGTAAAAAATTATTTTTTGTATAATTTACTATAGAAGAGGCAATCCCTGGCGTATTTGAAATTTGCGACAGTATAAAATTAATTTGTGAAAAATTTACTATACAAAAGGCAATCCCTGGCGTATTTAAAATTTGCGACAGTAAAAAATTATTTTTTGCAAAATTTACTATAGAAAAGGCAATCCCTGGCGTAATTAAAATTTTCGACAGTAAAAAATTAATTTTTGAAAAATTTACTATAGAAAAGGCAATCCCTGGCGCAATTAAAATTTGCGACAGTAAAAAATTATTTTTTGCAAAATTTACTATAGAAAAGGCAATCCCTGGCGTGTTTAAATTTTGCGACATTAAAAAATTAATTTTTGAAAAATTTACTATAGAAAAGGCAATCCCTGCCGTATATAAAATTTGCGACAGTATAAAATTATTTTGTGAATAATTTAGCAATCCTTGGCGCAATTAAAATTTGCGACAGTAAAAAATTATTTTTTGAAAAATTTACTATAGAAAAGGCAATCCCTGGCGTAATTAAAATTTTCGACAGTAAAAAATTAATTTTTGAAAAATTTACTATAGAAAATGCAATCCCTGGCGTATTTAAAATTTGCGATAGTATAAAATTATTTTTTGAATAATTTACTATAGAAAAGGCAATCCCTGGCGCAATTAAAATTTGCGAGAGTAAAAAATTATTTTTTGCAAAATTTACTATAGAAAAAGAAATCCCTGGCGTATTTAAAATTTGCGACAGTAAAAAACTAATTTGTGAAAAATTTACTATAGAAAAGGCAATCCCTGGCATATTTAAAATTTGCGACAGTAAAAAATTATTTTTTGAAAAATTTACTATAGAAAAGGCAATCCCTGGCGTAATTAAAATTTTCGACAGTAAAAAATTAATTTTTGAAAAATTTACTATAGAAAAGGCAATCCCTGGCGCAATTAAAATTTTCGACAGTAAAAAATTATTTTTTTCGAAAATTTACTATAGAAAAGGCAATCCCTGGCGCAATTAAATTTTGCGACAGTAAAAAATTAATTTTTGAAAAATTTACTATAGAAAAGGCAATCCCTGGCGTATTTAAAATTTGCGACAGTATAAAATTATTTTTTGAATAATTTAGCAATCCTTGGCATAATTAAAATTTGCGACAGTAAAAAATTATTTTTTTGAATAATTTACTATAGAAAAGGCAATCCCTGGCGTAATTAAAATTTGCGACAGTAAAAAATTAATTTGTGAAAAATTTACTGTAGAAAAGGCAATCCCTGGCGCAATAAAAATTTGCGACAGTAAAAAATTCGTTTTTGAAAATTTTACTATAGAAAAGGCAATCCCTGGCGTATTTAAAATTTGAGACAGTAAAAATTATTTTGTTAAAAATTTACTATAGAAAAGGCAATGCCTGGCGCAATTAAAATTTGCGACATTAAAAAATTATTTTTTGCAAAATTTACTATAGAAAAGGCAATGCCTGGCGCAATTAAAATTTGCCACAGTAAAAAATTATTTTTTGAATAATTTACTATAGAAAAGGCAATCCCTGGCGGATTTAAAATTTGCGACAGTAAAAAATTATTTTTTGAAAAATTTACTATAGAAAAGGCATCCCTGGCGCAATTAAAATTTGCGACAGTAAAAAATTATTTTTTGCAAAATTTACTATAGAAAAGGCAATCCCTGGCGTATTTAAATTTGCGACAGTAAAAAATTATATTTTGAAAAATTTACTATAGAAAAGGCAATCCCTGGCGTAATTAAAATTTGCGACAGTAAAAAATTAGTTTTTGAATAATTTACTATAGAAAAGGCAATTCCTGGCGTATTTAAAATTTGCGACAGTATAAAATTAAATTTTGAAAAATTTACTATAGAAAAGGCAATCCCTGGCGTAATTAAAATTTGCGACAGTAAACAATTATTTTTTGAAAAATTTACTGTAGAAAAGGCAATCCCTGGCGCAATTAAAATTTGCGACAGTAGAAAATTATTTTTTGAAAAATTTACTATAGAAAAGGCAGTTCCTGTCGTATTTAAAATTTGCGACAGTAAAAAATTATTTTTTGAATAATTTACTTTATAAAACGCAATCCCTGGCGGAATTAAAATTTGCGACAGTAAAAAATTAATTTTTGAAAAATTTACTGTAGAAAAGGCAAACCCTGGCGTATTTAAAATTTGCGACAGTAAAAAATTAATTTTTGAAAAATTTACTATAGAAAAGGCAATCCCTGGCGTATTTAAAATTTGCGACAGTAAAAAATTATTTTGTGAAAAATTTACTATAGAAAAGGCAATGCCTGGCGCAATTAAAATTTGCGACATTAAAAAATTATTTTTTGCAAAATTTACTATAGAAAAGGCAATCCCTGGCGCAATTAAAGTTTGCGACAGTAAAAAATTATTTTTTGAAAAATTTACTAAAGAAAAGGCAATCCCTGGCGGATTTAAAATTTGCGACAGTAAAAAATTATTTTTTGTATAATTTACTATAGAAGAGGCAATCCCTGGCGTATTTGAAATTTGCGACAGTATAAAATTAATTTGTGAAAAATTTACTATACAAAAGGCAATCCCTGGCGTATTTAAAATTTGCGACAGTAAAAAATTATTTTTTGCAAAATTTACTATAGAAAAGGCAATCCCTGGCGTAATTAAAATTTTCGACAGTAAAAAATTAATTTTTGAAAAATTTACTATAGAAAAGGCAATCCCTGGCGCAATTAAAATTTGCGACAGTAAAAAATTATTTTTTGCAAAATTTACTATAGAAAAGGCAATCCCTGGCGTGTTTAAATTTTGCGACATTAAAAAATTAATTTTTGAAAAATTTACTATAGAAAAGGCAATCCCTGCCGTATATAAAATTTGCGACAGTATAAAATTATTTTGTGAATAATTTAGCAATCCTTGGCGCAATTAAAATTTGCGACAGTAAAAAATTATTTTTTGAATAATTTACTATAGAAAAGGCAATCCCTGGCGTAATTAAAATTTGCGACAGTAAAAAATTAATTTGTGAAAAATTTACTGTAGAAAAGGCAATCCCTGGCGCAATTAAAATTTGCGACAGTAAAAAATTCTTTTTTGAAAAATTTATTATAGAAAAGGCAATCCCTGGCGTATTTAAAATTTGCGACAGTAAAAAATTATTTTGTGAAAAATTTACTATAGAAAAGGCAATGCCTGGCGCAATTAAAATTTGCGACATTAAAAAATTATTTTTTGCAAAATTTACTATAGAAAAGGCAATCCCTGGCGCAATTAAAGTTTGCGACAGTAAAAAATTATTTTTTGAAAAATTTACTAAAGAAAAGGCAATCCCTGGCGGATTTAAAATTTGCGACAGTAAAAAAATATTTTTTGAAAAATTTACTATAGAAAAGGTAATCCCTGGCGTAATTAAAATTTTCGACAGTAAAAAAATAGTTTTTGAAAAATTTACTATAGAAAAGGCAATCCCTGGCGCAATTAAAATTTGCGACAGTAAAAAATTATTTTTTGCAAAATTTATTATAGAAAAGGCAATCCCTGGCGTATTTAAAATTTGCGACAGTAAAAAATTATATTTTGAAAAATTTACTATAGAAAAGCCAATCCCTGGCGTAATTAAAATTTGCGACAGTAAAAAATTAGTTTTTGAATAATTTACTATAGAAAAGGCAATCCCTGGCGTATTTAAAATTTGCGACAGTATAAAATTAAATTTTGAAAAATTTACTATAGAAAAGGCAATCCCTGGCGCAATTAAAATTTGCGACATTAAAAAATTATTTTTTGAAAAATTTACTATAGAAAAGGCAATCCCAGGCGGAATTAAAATTTGCGACAGTAAAAAATTAATTTTGCAAAATTTAATATAGAAAAGGCAATCCCTGGCGCAATTAAAATTTGCGACAGTAAAAAATTATTTTTTGAAAAATTTACTATAGAAAAGGCAATCCCTGGCGCAATTAAAATTTTCGAAAGTAAAAAATTATTTTTTGAAAAATTTACTATAGAAAAGGCAATCCCTGGCGGATTTAAATTTTTCGACAGTAGAAAATTATTTTTTGAATAATTTACTATAGAAAAGGCAATCCCTGGCGTATTAAATTATTTTTTGCAAAATTTACTATAGAAAAGGCAATCCCTGGCTTAATTAAAATTTTCGACAGTAAAAAATAAATTTTTGAAAAATTTGCTATAGGAAAGGCAATACCTGGCGCACTTAAAATTTGCGACAGTAAAAAATTATTTTTTGCAAAATTTATTATAGAAAAGGCAATCCCTGGCGTATTTAAAATTTGCGACAGTAAAAAATTATTTTTTGAAAAATTTACTATAGAAAAGGTAAACCCTGGTGCATTTACAATTTGCGACAGTAAAAAATTACTTTTTTGCAAAATTTACTATAGAAAAGGCAATGCCTGGCGCAATTAAAATTTGCGACATTAAAAAACTATTTTTTGCAAAATTTACTATAGAATAGGCATTCCCTGGCGCAATTAAAATTTCCGACAGTAAAAAATTAATTTTTGAAAAATTTACTGTAGAAAAGGCAATCCCTGGCGCATTTAAAATTTGCGACAGTAAAAAATTAATTTTTGAATAATTTACTATAGAAAATGCCTTCCCTGGCGTATTTAAAATTTGCGACAGTATAAAATTATTTTTTGAATAATTTACTATAGAAAAGGCAATCCCTGGCGCAATTAAAATTTGCGAGAGTAAAAAATTATTTTTTGCAAAATTTACTATAGAAAAAGCAATCCCTGGCGTATTTAAAATTTGCGACAGTAAAAAACTAATTTGTGAAAAATTTACTATAGAAAAGGCAATCCCTGGTATATTTAAAATTTGCGAAAGTAAAAAATTATTTTTTGAAAAATTTACTATAGAAAAGGCAATCCCTGGCGTAATTAAAATTTTCGACAGTAAAAAATTAATTTTTGAAAAATTTACTATAGAAAATGCAATCCCTGGCGTATTTAAAATTTGCGATAGTATAAAATTATTTTTTGAATAATTTACTATAGAAAAGGCAATCCCTGGCGCAATTAAAATTTGCGAGAGTAAAAAATTTTTTTTTGCAAAATTTACTATAGAAAAAGAAATCCCTGGCGTATTTAAAATTTGCGACAGTAAAAAACTAATTTGTGAAAAATTTACTATAGAAAAGGCAATCCCTGGCATATTTAAAATTTGCGACAGTAAAAAATTATTTTTTGAAAAATTTACTATAGAAAAGGCAATCCCTGGCGTAATTAAAATTTTCGACAGTAAAAAATTAATTTTTGAAAAATTTACTATAGAAAAGGCAATCCCTGGCGCAATTAAAATTTTCGACAGTAAAAATTATTTTGTTAAAAATTTACTATAGAAAAGGCAATGCCTGGCGCAATTAAAATTTGCGACATTAAAAAATTATTTTTTGCAAAATTTACTATAGAAAAGGCAATGCCTGGCGCAATTAAAATTTGCCACAGTAAAAAATTATTTTTTGAATAATTTACTATAGAAAAGGCAATCCCTGGCGGATTTAAAATTTGCGACAGTAAAAAATTATTTTTTGAAAAATTTACTATAGAAAAGGCATCCCTGGCGCAATTAAAATTTGCGACAGTAAAAAATTATTTTTTGCAAAATTTACTATAGAAAAGGCAATCCCTGGCGTATTTAAAATTTGCGACAGTAAAAAATTATATTTTGAAAAATTTACTATAGAAAAGGCAATCCCTGGCGTAATTAAAATTTGCGACAGTAAAAAATTAGTTTTTGAATAATTTACTATAGAAAAGGCAATTCCTGGCGTATTTAAAATTTGCGACAGTATAAAATTAAATTTTGAAAAATTTACTATAGAAAAGGCAATCCCTGGCGTAATTAAAATTTGCGACAGTAAACAATTATTTTTTGAAAAATTTACTGTAGAAAAGGCAATCCCTGGCGCAATTAAAATTTGCGACAGTAGAAAATTATTTTTTGAAAAATTTACTATAGAAAAGGCAGTTCCTGTCGTATTTAAAATTTGCGACAGTAAAAAATTATTTTTTGAATAATTTACTTTATAAAACGCAATCCCTGGCGGAATTAAAATTTGCGACAGTAAAAAATTAATTTTTGAAAAATTTACTGTAGAAAAGGCAAACCCTGGCGTATTTAAAATTTGCGACAGTAAAAAACTAATTTTTGAAAAATTTACTATAGAAAAGGCAATCCCTGGCGTATTTAAAATTTGCGACAGTAAAAAATTATTTTGTGAAAAATTTACTATAGAAAAGGCAATGCCTGGCGCAATTAGAATTTGCGACATTACAAAATTATTTTTTGCAAAATTTACTATAGAAAAGGCAATCCCTGGCGCAATTAAAATTGGCGACAGTAGAAAATTATTTTTTGAATAATTTAGTATAGAAAAGGCAATCCCTGGCGTATTTAAAATTTGCGACAGTAAAAAATTATTTTTTGCAAAATTTACTATAGAAAAGGCAATCCCTGGCTTAATTAAAATTTTCGACAGTAAAAAATTAATTTTTGAAAAATTTGCTATAGGAAAGGCAATCCCTGGCGCAATTAAAATTAGCGAGAGTAAAAAAATTATTTTTTTGGAAAATTTACTACAGAAAAGGCAATCCCTGGCGTATTTAAAATTTTCGACAGTAAAAAATTATTTTTTTGCAAAATTTACTATAGAAATGGCAATCCCTGGCGTAATTAAAATTTTCGACCGTAAAAAATTAATTTTTGAAAAATTTACTATAGAAAAGGCAATACCTGGCGCAATTAAAATTTGCGACAGTAAAAAATTATTTTTTGCAAAATTTACTATAGAAAAGGCAATCCCAGGCGTATTTAAAATTTGCGACAGTAAAAAATTAATTTTTGATAAATTTACTATAGAAAAGGCAATCCCTGGCGTATTTAAAATTTGCGACAGTATAAAATTATTTTTTGAATAATTTAGAAATCCTTGGCGCAATTAAAATTTGCGACAGTAAAAAATTATTTTTTTAATAATTTACTATAGAAAAGGCAATCCCTGGCGCAATTAAAATTTGCGACAGTAAAAAATTAATTTGTGAAAAATTTACTGTAGAAAAGGCAATCCCTGGCGCAATTAAAATTTGCGACAGTAAAAAATTCTTTTTTGAATAATTTACTATCGAAATGGCAATCCCTGGCGGATTTAAAATTTGCGACAGTAAAAAATTATTTTTTGAAAAATTTACTATAGAAAAGGTAATCCCTGGCGCAATTACAATTTGCGACAGTAAAAAATTATTTTTTTTTGCAAAATTTACTATAGAAAAGGCAACCCCTGGCGCAATTAAAATTTGCGAGAGTAAAAAATTATTTTTGCAAAATTTACTATAGAAAGGCAATTCCTGGCGTATTTAAAATTTGCGAAAGTAAAAAATTAATTTGTGAAAAATTTACTATAGAAAAGGCAATCCCTGGCATATTTAAAATTTGCGACAGTAAAAAATTATTTTGTGAAAAATTTACTATAGAAAAGGCAATCCCTGGCGTAATTAAAATTTTCGACAGTAAAAAAATAGTTTTTGAAAAATTTACTATAGAAAAGGCAATCCCTGGCGCAATTAAAATTTGCGACATTAAAAAATTATTTTTTTCAAAATTTACTATAGAAAAGGCAATCCCTGGCGTATTTAAAATTTGCGACAGTAAAAAATTATTTTTTGAAAAATTTACTATAGAAAAGGCAATCCCTGGCGTAATTAAAATTTGCGACAGTAAAAAATTATTTTCTGCAAAATTTACTATAGAAAAGGCAATCCCTGGCGCAATTAAAATTTGCGACAGTAAAATATTATTTTTTGTAAAATTTACTGTAGAAAAGGCAATCCCTGGCGCAATTAAAATTTGCGACAGTAAAAAATTAATTTTTGAAAAATTTACTATAGAAAAGGCAATCCCTGGCGCAATTAAAATTTGCGACAGTAAAAATTTTTTTTTTGTATAATTTACTATAGAAGAGGCAATCCCTGGCGTATTTGAAATTTGCGACAGTATAAAATTAATTTGTGAAAAATTTACTATAGAAAAGGCAATTCCTGGCGTATTTAAAATTTGCGACAGTTAAAAATTAATTTTTGAAAAATTTACTGTAGAAAAGGCAATCCCTGGCGTATTTAAAATTTGCGACAGTAAAAAATTAATTTTTGAAAAATTTACTATAGAAAAGGCAATCCCTGGCGTATTTAAAATTTGCGACAGTATAAAATTATTTTTTGAATAATTTACTATAGAAAAGGCAATCCCTGGCGCAATTAAAATTTGCGACAGTAGAAAATTAATTTGTGAAAAATTTACTATAGAAAAGGCAATCCCTGGCGGATTTAAAATTTGCGACAGCAACAAATTAATTTTTGAAAAATTTTCTATAGAAAAGGCAATCCCTGGCGTATTTAAAATTTGCGAAAGTAAAAAATTCATTTTTGAAAAATTTACTATAGGAAAGGCAATCCCTGGCGTATTTAAAATTTGCGACAGTTAAAAATTAATTTTAAAAAAATTTACTATAGAAAAGGCAATCCCTGGCGTATTTAAAATTTGCGACAGTATAAAATTATTTTTTGAATAATTTAGAAATACTTGGCGCAATTAAAATTTGCGACAGTAAAAAATTAGTTTTTGAATAATTTACTATAGAAAAGGCAATCCCTGGCGTATTTAAAATTTGCGACAGTATAAAATTAAATTTTGAAAAATTTACTATAGAAAAGGCAATACCTGGCGCAATTAAAATTTGCTACAGTAAAAAATTATTTTTTGCAAAATTTACTATAGAAAAGGCAATCCCTGGCGTATTTAAAATTTGCGACAGTAAAAAACTAATTTTTGAAATATTTACTATAGAAAAGGCAATCCCTGGTTTATTCAAAATTAGCGACAGTATAAAATTATTTTTTGAATAATTTAGCAATCCTTGGCGCAATTAAAATTTGCGACAGTAAAAAATTATTTTTTGAAAAATTTACTATAGAAATGGCAATGCCTGGCGCAATTAAAATTTGCGACATTAAAAAATTATTTTTTGCAAAATTTACAATAGAAAAGGCAATCCCTGGCGCAATTAAAATTTGCGACAGTAAAAAAATATTTTTTGAATAATTTACTATAGAAA
Organism: Dioctria linearis; assembly: GCA_963930735.1. Classification (NCBI taxonomy): domain Eukaryota; kingdom Metazoa; phylum Arthropoda; class Insecta; order Diptera; family Asilidae; genus Dioctria; species Dioctria linearis. The sequence goes on from CAWVNZ010002105.1 coordinate 158,606, forward strand.
AGGCAATCCCTGGCGGATTTAAAATTTGCGACAGAAAAAAATTATTTTTTGAAAAATTTACTATAGAAAAGGTAATCCCTGGCGTAATTAAAATTTTCGACAGTAAAAAAATAATTTTTGAAAAATTTACTATAGAAAAGGCAATCCCTGTCGGAATTAAAATTTGCGATAGTAAAAAAATATTTTTTGCAAAATTTACTATAGAAAGGCAATCCCTGGCGTATTTAGAATTTGCGACAGTAAAAAATTATATTTTGAAAAATTTACTATAGAAAAGGCAATCCCTGGCGTAATTAAAATTTGCGACAGTAAAAAATTAGTTTTTGAATAATTTACTATAGAAAAGGCAATCCCTGGCGTATTTAAAATTTGCGACAGTATAAAATTAAATTTTGAAAAATTTACTATAGAAAAGGCAATCCCTGGCCCAATTAAAATTTGCGACAGTAAAAAATTATTTTTTGAAAAATTTACTATAGAAAAGGCAATCCCAGGCGGAATTAAGATTTGCGACAGTAAATAATTAATTTTTGCAAAATTTAATATAGAAAAGGCAATCCCTGGCGCAATTAAAATTTGCGACAGTAAAAAATTATTTTTTGAAAAATTTACTGTAGAAAGGGCAATACCTGGCGCAATTAAAATTTGCGACAGTAGAAAATTATTTTTTGAAAAATTTACTATAGAAAAGGCAATCCCTGGCGTATTTAAAATTTGCGACAGTAAAAAATTATTTTTTGAATAATTTACTATAGAAAAGGCAATCCCTGGCGTACTTAAAATTTGCGACAGTAAAAAATTATTTTTTGCAAAATTTGCTATAGAAAAGGCAATCCCTGTCTTAGTTAAAATTTTCGACAGTAAAAACTTAATTTTTGAAAAATTTACTATAGAAAAGGCAATCCCTGGCGTATTTAAAATTTGCGACAGTAAAAAATTATTTTTTGCAAAATTTACTATAGAAAAGGCAATCCCTGGCGTAATAAAAATTTTCGACATTAAAAAATTAATTTTTGAAAAATTTACTATAGAAAAGGCAATCCCTGGCGCAATTAAAATTTGCGACAGTAAAAAATTATTTTTTGCAAAATTTACTATAGAAGGGGCAATCCCTGGCATATTTAAAATTTGCGACAGTAAAAAATTAATTTTTGAAATATTTACTATAGAAAAGGCAATCCCTGGCGTATTTAAAATTAGCGACAGTATAAAATTATTTTTTGAATAATTTACTATAGAAAAGGCAATCCCTGGCGCAATTAAAATTTGCGACAGTAGAAAATTAATTTGTGAAAAATTTACTATAGAAAAGGCAATCCCTGGCGGATTTAAAATTTGCGACAGTAACAAATTAATTTTTGAAAAATTTACTATAGAAAAGGCAATCCCTGGTGTATTTAAAATTTGCGAAAGTAAAAAATTCATTTTTGAAAAATTTACTATAGGAAAGGCAATCCCTGGCGGATTTAAAATTTGCGACAGTAAAAAATTATTTTTTGAAAAATTTACTGTAGAAAAGGCAATCCCTGGCGCAATTAAAATTTGCGACCGTAAAACATTATTTTTTGAATAATTTACTTTAGAAAAGGCAATCCCTGGCGTATTTAAAATTTGCGACAGTAAAAAATAATTTTTTGAAAAATTTACTATAGAAAAGGCAATCCCTGGCGTAATTAAAATTTTCGACAGTAAAAAATTAGTTTTTTGAATGATTTACTATAGAAAAGGCAATCCCTGGCGTATTTAAAATTTGCGACAGTATAAAATTAAATTTTGAAAAAATTTACTATAGAAAAGGCAATCGCTGGCGCAATTAAAATTTGCAACAGTAAAAAAATATTTTTTGAAAAATTTTACTATAGAAAAGGCAATCCCAGGCGGAATTAAAATTTGCGACAGTAAAAAATTAATTTTTGAAAAATTTACTATAGAAAAGGCAATCCCTGGCGCAATTAAAATTTGCGACAGTAAAAAATTATTTTTTGCAAAATTTACTATAGAAAAGGCAATCCCTGGCGTATTTAAAATTTGCGACAGTAAAAAATTATATTTTGAAAAATTTACTATAGAAAAGGCAATCCCTGGCGTAATTAAAATTTGCGACAGTAAAAAATTAGTTTTTGAATAATTTACTATAGAAAAGGCAATCCCTGGCATATTTAAAATTTGCGACAGTAAAAAATTAAATTTTGAAAAATTTAATACAGAAAAGGCAATCCCTGGCGCAATTAAAATTTGCGACAGTAAAAAATTATTTTTTGAAAAATTTACTATAGAAAAGGCAATCCCTGGCGCAATTAAAATTTTCGAAAGTAAAAAATTATTTTTTGAAAAATTTACTATAGAAAAGGCAATCCCTGGCGGATTTAAAATTTGCGACAGTAAAAAATTAATTTTTGAAAAATTTACTATAGAAAAGGCAATCCCTGGCGCAATTAAAATTTGCGACAGAAAAAAATTATTTTTTGAATAATTTACAATAGAAAAGGCAATCCCTGGCGTAATTAAAATTTGCGAAATTAAAAAATAATTTTTTGAAAAATTTACTGTAGAAAGGGCAATCCCTGGCGCAGTTAAAATTAGCGACAGTAGAAAATTATTTTTTGAAAAATTTACTATAGAAAAGGCAATCCCTGGCGTATTTAATATTTGCGACAGTAAAAAATTATTTTTTGAATAATTTACTATAGAAAAGGCAATCCCTGGCGCAATTAAAATTTGCGACAGTAAAAAATTATTTTTTGCAAAAATTACTATAGAAAAGGCAATCCCTGGCGTATTTAAAATTTGCGACAGTAAAAAATTATTTTTTGCAAAATTTACTATAGAAAAATCAATCCCTGGCGTAATTAAAATTTTCGACAGTAAAAAATTAATTTTTGAAAAATTTACTATAGAAAAGGCAATCCCTGGCGCAATTAAAATTTGCGACAGTAAAAAATTATTTTTTGCAAAATTTACTATAGAAAAGGCAATCCCTGGCGTATTTAAAATTTGCGACAGTAAAAAACTAATTTTTGAAATATTTACTATAGAAAAGGCAATCCCTGGTTTATTCAAAATTAGCGACAGTATAAAATTATTTTTTGAATAATTTAGCAATCCTTGGCGCAATTAAAATTTGCGACAGTAAAAAAAATATTTTTTGAAAAATTTACTATAGAAAAGGCAATGCCTGGCGCAATTAAAATTTGCGACATTAAAAAATTATTTTTTGCAAAAATTTACAATTGAAAAGGCAATCCCTGGCGCAATTAAAATTTGCGACAGTAAAAAATTATTTTTTGAATAATTTACTATAGAAAAGGCAATCCCTGGCGGATTTAAAATTTTCGACAGTAAAAAAATAATTTTTGAAAAATTTACTATAGAATAGGCAATCCCTGGCGCAATTAAAATTTGCGACAGTAAGAAATTATTTTTTGCAAAATTTACTATAGAAAAGGCAATCCCTGGCGTATTTAAAATTTGCGACAGTAAAAATTATTTTTTGAAAAATTTACTATAGAAAAGGCAATCCCTGGCGTATTTAAAATTTGCGACAGTAAAAAATTATTTTTTGAAAAATTTACTATAGAAAAGGCAATCCCTGGCGTAACTAAAATTTGCGACAGTAAAAAATTAGTTTTTGAATGATTTACTATAGAAAAGGCAATCCCTGGCGTATTTAAAATTTGCGACAGTATAAAATTAAATTTTGAAAAATTTACTATAGAAAAGGCAATCCCTGGCGCAATTAAAATTTGCAACAGTAAAAAATTATTTTTTGAAAAATTTACTATAGAAAAGGCAATCCCAGGCGGAATTAAATTTTGCGACAGTAAAAAATTAATTTTTGAAAAATTTACTATAGAAAAGGCAATCCCTGGCGCAATTAAAATTTGCGACAGTAAAAAATTATTTTTTGCAAAATTTACTATAGAAAAGGCAATCCCTGGCGTATTTAAAATTTGCGACAGTAAAAAATTTTATTTTGAAAAATTTACTATAGAAAAGGCAATCCCTGGCGTAATTAAAATTTGCGACAGTGAAAAATTTGTTTTTGAATAATTTACTATAGAAAAGGCAATCCCTGGCGTATTTAAAATTTGCGACAGTAAAAAATTAAATTTTGAAAAATTTAATATAGAAAAGGCAATCCCTGGCGCAATTAAAATTTGCGACAGTAAAAAATTATTTTTTGAAAAATTTACTATAGAAAAGGCAATCCCTGGCGCAATTAAAATTTTCGAAAGTAAAAAATTATTTTTTGAAAAATTTACTATAGAAAAGGCAATCCCTGGCGGATTTAAAATTGGCGACAGTAAAAAATTAATTTTTGAAAAATTTACTATAGAAAAGGCAATCCCTGGCGCAATTAAAATTTGCGACAGAAAAAAATTATTTTTTGAATAATTTACAATAGAAAAGGCAATCCCTGGTGTAATTAAAATTTGCGAAAGTAAAAAATAATTTTTTGAAAAATTTACTATAGAAAAAGCAATCCCTGGCGCGTATTTAAAATTTGCGACAGTAAAAAATTAATTTTTGAAAAATTTACTATAGAAAATGCAATCCCTGGCGTATTTAAAATTTGCGATAGTATAAAATTATTTTTTGAATAATTTACTATAGAAAAGGCAATCCCTGGCGCAATTAAAATTTGCGAGAGTAAAAAATTATTTTTTGCAAAATTTACTATAGAAAAAGAAATCCCTGGCGTATTTAAAATTTGCGACAGTAAAAAACCTAATTTGTGAAAAATTTACTATAGAAAAGGCAATCCCTGGCATATTTAAAATTTGCGACAGTAAAAAATTATTTTTTGAAAAATTTACTATAGAAAAGGCAATCCCTGGCGTAATTAAATTTTCGACAGTAAAAAATTAATTTTTGAAAAATTTACTATAGAAAATGCAATCCCTGGCGTATTTAAAATTTGCGATAGTATAAAATTATTTTTTGAATAATTTACTATAGAAAAGGCAATCCCTGGCGCAATTAAAATTTGCGAGAGTAAAAAATTATTTTTTGCAAAATTTACTATAGAAAAAGAAATTCCTGGCGTATTTAAAATTTGCGACAGTAAAAAACTAATTTGTGAAAAATTTACTATAGAAAAGGCAATCCCTGGCATATTTAAAATTTGCGACAGTAAAAAATTATTTTTTGAAAAATTTACTATAGAAAAGGCAATCCCTGGCGTAATTAAAATTTTCGACAGTAAAAAATTAATTTTTGAAAAATTTACTATAGAAAAGGCAATCCCTGGCGCAATTAAAATTTTCGACAGTAAAAAAATTATTTTTTTCGAAAATTTACTATAGAAAAGGCAATCCCTGGCGTATTTAAAATTTGCGACAGTAAAAAATTATTTTTTGAAAAATTTACTATAGAAAAGGCAATCCCTGGCGTAATTAAAATTTGCGACAGTAAAAAATTATTTTTTGCAAAATTTACTATAGAAAAGGCAATCCCTGGCGCAATTAAAATTTGCGACAGTAAAAAATTATTTTTTGTAAAATTTACTGTAGAAAAGGCAATCCCTGGCGCAATTAAATTTTGCGACAGTAAAAAATTAATTTTTGAAAAATTTACTATAGAAAAGGCAATCCCTGGCGTATTTAAAATTTGCGACAGTATAAAATTATTTTTTGAATAATTTAGCAATCCTTGGCATAATTAAAATTTGCGACAGTAAAAAATTATTTTTTGAATAATTTACTATAGAAAAGGCAATCCCTGGCGTAATTAAAATTTGCGACAGTAAAAAATTAATTTGTGTAAAATTTACTGTAGAAAAGGCAATCCCTGGCGCAATAAAAATTTGCGACAGTAAAAAATTCGTTTTTGAAAATTTTACTATAGAAAAGGCAATCCCTGGCGTATTTAAAATTTGAGACAGTAAAAATTATTTTGTTAAAAATTTACTATAGAAAAGGCAATGCCTGGCGCAATTAAAATTTGCGACATTAAAAAATTATTTTTTGCAAAATTTACTATAGAAAAGGCAATGCCTGGCGCAATTAAAATTTGCCACAGTAAAAAATTATTTTTTGAATAATTTACTATAGAAAAGGCAATCCCTGGCGGATTTAAAATTTGCGACAGTAAAAAATTATTTTTTGAAAAATTTACTATAGAAAAGGCATCCCTGGCGCAATTAAAATTTGCGACAGTAAAAAATTATTTTTTGCAAAATTTACTATAGAAAAGGCAATCCCTGGCGTATTTAAAATTTGCGACAGTAAAAAATTATATTTTGAAAAATTTACTATAGAAAAGGCAATCCCTGGCGTAATTAAAATTTGCGACAGTAAAAAATTAGTTTTTGAATAATTTACTATAGAACAGGCAATTCCTGGCGTATTTAAAATTTGCGACAGTATAAAATTAAATTTTGAAAAATTTACTATAGAAAAGGCAATCCCTGGCGTAGTTAAAATTTGCGACAGTAAACAATTATTTTTTGAAAAATTTACTGTAGAAAAGGCAATCCCTGGCGCAATTAAAATTTGCGACAGTAGAAAATTATTTTTTGAAAAATTTACTATAGAAAAGGCAGTTCCTGTCGTATTTAAAATTTGCGACAGTAAAAAATTATTTTTTGAATAATTTACTTTATAAAACGCAATCCCTGGCGGAATTAAAATTTGCGACAGTAAAAAATTAATTTTTGAAAAATTTACTGTAGAAAAGGCAAACCCTGGCGTATTTAAAATTTGCGACAGTAAAAAATTAATTTTTGAAAAATTTACTATAGAAAAGGCAATCCCTGGCGTATTTAAAATTTGCGACAGTAAAAAATTATTTTGTGAAAAATTTACTATAGAAAAGGCAATGCCTGGCGCAATTAAAATTTGCGACATTACAAAATTATTTTTTGCAAAATTTACTATAGAAAAGGCAATCCCTGGCGCAATTAAAATTGGCGACAGTAAAAAATTATTTTTTGAATAATTTAGTATAGAAAAGGCAATCCCTGGCGTATTTAAAATTTGCGACAGTAAAAAATTATTTTTTGCAAAATTTACTATAGAAAAGGCAATCCCTGGCTTAATTAAAATTTTCGACAGTAAAAAATTAATTTTTGAAAAATTTGCTATAGGAAAGGCAATCCCTGGCGCAATTAAAATTAGCGAGAGTAAAAAATTATTTTTTGGAAAATTTACTACAGAAAAGGCAATCCCTGGCGTATTTAAAATTTTCGACAGTAAAAAATTATTTTTTGCAAAATTTACTATAGAAATGGCAATCCCTGGCGTAATTAAAATTTTCGACCGTAAAAAATTAATTTTTGAAAAATTTACTATAGAAAAGGCAATACCTGGCGCAATTAAAATTTGCGACAGTAAAAAATTATTTTTTGCAAAATTTACTATAGAAAAGGCAATCCCAGGCGTATTTAAAATTTGCGACAGTAAAAAATTAATTTTTGATAAATTTACTATAGAAAAGGCAATCCCTGGCGTATTTAAAATTTGCGACAGTATAAAATTATTTTTTGAATAATTTAGAAATCCTTGGCGCAATTAAAATTTGCGACAGTAAAAAATTATTTTTTTAATAATTTACTATAGAAAAGGCAATCCCTGGCGCAATTAAAATTTGCGACAGTAAAAAATTAATTTGTGAAAAATTTACTGTAGAAAAGGCAATCCCTGGCGCAATTAAAATTTGCGACAGTAAAAAATTCTTTTTTGAATAATTTACTATCGAAATGGCAATCCCTGGCGGATTTAAAATTTGCGACAGTAAAAAATTATTTTTTGAAAAATTTACTATAGAAAAGGTAATCCCTGGCGCAATTACAATTTGCGACAGTAAAAAATTATTTTTTTGCAAAATTTACTATAGAAAAGGCAACCCCTGGCGCAATTAAAATTTGCGAGAGTAAAAAATTATTTTTTGCAAAATTTACTATAGAAAGGCAATTCCTGGCGTATTTAAAATTTGCGAAAGTAAAAAATTAATTTGTGAAAAATTTACTATAGAAAAGGCAATCCCTGGCATATTTAAAATTTGCGACAGTAAAAAATTATTTTGTGAAAAATTTACTATAGAAAAGGCAATCCCTGGCGTAATTAAAATTTTCGACAGTAAAAAAATAGTTTTTGAAAAATTTACTATAGAAAAGGCAATCCCTGGCGCAATTAAAATTTGCGACATTAAAAAATTATTTTTTTCAAAATTTACTATAGAAAAGGCAATCCCTGGCGTATTTAAAATTTGCGACAGTAAAAAATTATTTTTTGAAAAATTTACTATAGAAAAGGCAATCCCTGGCGTAATTAAAATTTGCGACAGTAAAAAATTATTTTCTGCAAAATTTACTATAGAAAAGGCAATCCCTGGCGCAATTAAAATTTGCGACAGTAAAATATTATTTTTTGTAAAATTTACTGTAGAAAAGGCAATCCCTGGCGCAATTAAAATTTGCGACAGTAAAAAATTAATTTTTGAAAAATTTACTATAGAAAAGGCAATCCCTGGCGCAATTAAAATTTGCGACAGTAAAAATTTTTTTTTTTGTATAATTTACTATAGAAGAGGCAATCCCTGGCGTATTTGAAATTTGCGACAGTATAAAATTAATTTGTGAAAAATTTACTATAGAAAAGGCAATTCCTGGCGTATTTAAAATTTGCGACAGTTAAAAATTAATTTTTGAAAAATTTACTGTAGAAAAGGCAATCCCTGGCGTATTTAAAATTTGCGACAGTAAAAAATTAATTTTTGAAAAATTTACTATAGAAAAGGCAATCCCTGGCGTATTTAAAATTTGCGACAGTATAAAATTATTTTTTGAATAATTTACTATAGAAAAGGCAATCCCTGGCGCAATTAAAATTTGCGACAGTAGAAAATTAATTTGTGAAAAATTTACTATAGAAAAGGCAATCCCTGGCGGATTTAAAATTTGCGACAGCAACAAATTAATTTTTGAAAAATTTTCTATAGAAAAGGCAATCCCTGGCGTATTTAAAATTTGCGAAAGTAAAAAATTCATTTTTGAAAAATTTACTATAGGAAAGGCAATCCCTGGCGTATTTAAAATTTGCGACAGTTAAAAATTAATTTTAAAAAAATTTACTATAGAAAAGGCAATCCCTGGCGTATTTAAAATTTGCGACAGTATAAAATTATTTTTTGAATAATTTAGAAATACTTGGCGCAATTAAAATTTGCGACAGTAAAAAATTAGTTTTTGAATAATTTACTATAGAAAAGGCAATCCCTGGCGTATTTAAAATTTGCGACAGTATAAAATTAAATTTTGAAAAATTTACTATAGAAAAGGCAATACCTGGCGCAATTAAAATTTGCGACAGTAAAAAATTATTTTTTGCAAAATTTACTATAGAAAAGGCAATCCCTGGCGTATTTAAAATTTGCGACAGTAAAAAACTAATTTTTGAAATATTTACTATAGAAAAGGCAATCCCTGGTTTATTCAAAATTAGCGACAGTATAAAATTATTTTTTGAATAATTTAGCAATCCTTGGCGCAATTAAAATTTGCGACAGTAAAAAATTATTTTTTGAAAAATTTACTATAGAAATGGCAATGCCTGGCGCAATTAAAATTTGCGACATTAAAAAATTATTTTTTGCAAAATTTACAATAGAAAAGGCAATCCCTGGCGCAATTAAAATTTGCGACAGTAAAAAAATATTTTTTGAATAATTTACTATAGAAAAGGCAATCCCTGGCGGATTTAAAATTTGCGACAGAAAAAAATTATTTTTTGAAAAATTTACTATAGAAAAGGTAATCCCTGGCGTAATTAAAATTTTCGACAGTAAAAAAATAATTTTTGAAAAATTTACTATAGAAAAGGCAATCCCTGTCGGAATTAAAATTTGCGATAGTAAAAAAATATTTTTTGCAAAATTTACTATAGAAAGGCAATCCCTGGCGTATTTAGAATTTGCGACAGTAAAAAATTATATTTTGAAAAATTTACTATAGAAAAGGCAATCCCTGGCGTAATTAAAATTTGCGACAGTAAAAAATTAGTTTTTGAATAATTTACTATAGAAAAGGCAATCCCTGGCGTATTTAAAATTTGCGACAGTATAAAATTAAATTTTGAAAAATTTACTATAGAAAAGGCAATCCCTGGCCCAATTAAAATTTGCGACAGTAAAAAATTATTTTTTGAAAAATTTACTATAGAAAAGGCAATCCCAGGCGGAATTAAGATTTGCGACAGTAAATAATTAATTTTTGCAAAATTTAATATAGAAAAGGCAATCCCTGGCGCAATTAAAATTTGCGACAGTAAAAAATTATTTTTTGAAAAATTTACTGTAGAATGGGCAATACCTGGCGCAATTAAAATTTGCGACAGTAGAAAATTATTTTTTGAAAAATTTACTATAGAAAAGGCAATCCCTGGCGTATTTAAAATTTGCGACAGTAAAAAATTATTTTTTGAATAATTTACTATAGAAAAGGCAATCCCTGGCGTACTTAAAATTTGCGTCAGTAAAAAATTATTTTTTGCAAAATTTGCTATAGAAAAGGCAATCCCTGTCTTAGTTAAAATTTTCGACAGTAAAAACTTAATTTTTGAAAAATTTACTATAGAAAAGGCAATCCCTGGCGTATTTAAAATTTGCGACAGTAAAAAATTATTTTTTGCAAAATTTACTATAGAAAAGGCAATCCCTGGCGTAATAAAAATTTTCGACATTAAAAAATTAATTTTTGAAAAATTTACTATAGAAAAGGCAATCCCTGGCGCAATTAAAATTTGCGACAGTAAAAAATTATTTTTTGCAAAATTTACTATAGAAGGGGCAATCCCTGGCATATTTAAAATTTGCGACAGTAAAAAATTAATTTTTGAAATATTTACTATAGAAAAGGCAATCCCTGGCGTATTTAAAATTAGCGACAGTATAAAATTATTTTTTGAATAATTTACTATAGAAAAGGCAATCCCTGGCGCAATTAAAATTTGCGACAGTAGAAAATTAATTTGTGAAAAATTTACTATAGAAAAGGCAATCCCTGGCGGATTTAAAATTTGCGACAGTAACAAATTAATTTTTGAAAAATTTACTATAGAAAAGGCAATCCCTGGTGTATTTAAAATTTGCGAAAGTAAAAAATTCATTTTTGAAAAATTTACTATAGGAAAGGCAATCCCTGGCGGATTTAAAATTTGCGACAGTAAAAAATTATTTTTTGAAAAATTTACTGTAGAAAAGGCAATCCCTGGCGCAATTAAAATTTGCGACCGTAAAACATTATTTTTTGAATAATTTACTTTAGAAAAGGCAATCCCTGGCGTATTTAAAATTTGCGACAGTAAAAAATAATTTTTTGAAAAATTTACTATAGAAAAGGCAATCCCTGGCGTAATTAAAATTTTCGACAGTAAAAAATTAGTTTTTGAATGATTTACTATAGAAAAGGCAATCCCTGGCGTATTTAAAATTTGCGACAGTATAAAATTAAATTTTGAAAAATTTACTATAGAAAAGGCAATCGCTGGCGCAATTAAAATTTGCAACAGTAAAAAATTATTTTTTGAAAAATTTACTATAGAAAAGGCAATCCCAGGCGGAATTAAAATTTGCGACAGTAAAAAATTAATTTTTGAAAAATTTACTATAGAAAAGGCAATCCCTGGCGCAATTAAAATTTGCGACAGTAAAAAATTATTTTTTGCAAAATTTACTATAGAAAAGGCAATCCCTGGCGTATTTAAAATTTGCGACAGTAAAAAATTATATTTTGAAAAATTTACTATAGAAAAGGCAATCCCTGGCGTAATTAAAATTTGCGACAGTAAAAAATTAGTTTTTGAATAATTTACTATAGAAAAGGCAATCCCTGGCATATTTAAAATTTGCGACAGTAAAAAATTAAATTTTGAAAAATTTAATACAGAAAAGGCAATCCCTGGCGCAATTAAAATTTGCGACAGTAAAAAATTATTTTTTGAAAAATTTACTATAGAAAAGGCAATCCCTGGCGCAATTAAAATTTTCGAAAGTAAAAAATTATTTTTTGAAAAATTTACTATAGAAAAGGCAATCCCTGGCGGATTTAAAATTTGCGACAGTAAAAAATTAATTTTTGAAAAATTTACTATAGAAAAGGCAATCCCTGGCGCAATTAAAATTTGCGACAGAAAAAAATTATTTTTTGAATAATTTACAATAGAAAAGGCAATCCCTGGCGTAATTAAAATTTGCGAAATTAAAAAATAATTTTTTGAAAAATTTACTGTAGAAAGGGCAATCCCTGGCGCAATTAAAATTAGCGACAGTAGAAAATTATTTTTTGAAAAATTTACTATAGAAAAGGCAATCCCTGGCGTATTTAATATTTGCGACAGTAAAAAATTATTTTTTGAATAATTTACTATAGAAAAGGCAATCCCTGGCGCAATTAAAATTTGCGACAGTAAAAAATTATTTTTTGCAAAAATTACTATAGAAAAGGCAATCCCTGGCGTATTTAAAATTTGCGACAGTAAAAAATTATTTTTTGCAAAATTTACTATAGAAAAATCAATCCCTGGCGTAATTAAAATTTTCGACAGTAAAAAATTAATTTTTGAAAAATTTACTATAGAAAAGGCAATCCCTGGCGCAATTAAAATTTGCGACAGTAAAAAATTATTTTTTGCAAAATTTACTATAGAAAAGGCAATCCCTGGCGTATTTAAAATTTGCGACAGTAAAAAACTAATTTTTGAAATATTTACTATAGAAAAGGCAATCCCTGGTTTATTCAAAATTAGCGACAGTATAAAATTATTTTTTGAATAATTTAGCAATCCTTGGCGCAATTAAAATTTGCGACAGTAAAAAATTATTTTTTGAAAAATTTACTATAGAAAAGGCAATGCCTGGCGCAATTAAAATTTGCGACATTAAAAAATTATTTTTTGCAAAATTTACAATTGAAAAGGCAATCCCTGGCGCAATTAAAATTTGCGACAGTAAAAAATTATTTTTTGAATAATTTACTATAGAAAAGGCAATCCCTGGCGGATTTAAAATTTTCGACAGTAAAAAAATAATTTTTGAAAAATTTACTATAGAATAGGCAATCCCTGGCGCAATTAAAATTTGCGACAGTAAGAAATTATTTTTTGCAAAATTTACTATAGAAAAGGCAATCCCTGGCGTATTTAAAATTTGCGACAGTAAAAAATTATTTTTTGAAAAATTTACTATAGAAAAGGCAATCCCTGGCGTATTTAAAATTTGCGACAGTAAAAAATTATTTTTTGAAAAATTTACTATAGAAAAGGCAATCCCTGGCGTAACTAAAATTTGCGACAGTAAAAAATTAGTTTTTGAATGATTTACTATAGAAAAGGCAATCCCTGGCGTATTTAAAATTTGCGACAGTATAAAATTAAATTTTGAAAAATTTACTATAGAAAAGGCAATCCCTGGCGCAATTAAAATTTGCAACAGTAAAAAATTATTTTTTGAAAAATTTACTATAGAAAAGGCAATCCCAGGCGGAATTAAATTTTGCGACAGTAAAAAATTAATTTTTGAAAAATTTACTATAGAAAAGGCAATCCCTGGCGCAATTAAAATTTGCGACAGTAAAAAATTATTTTTTGCAAAATTTACTATAGAAAAGGCAATCCCTGGCGTATTTAAAATTTGCGACAGTAAAAAATTTTATTTTGAAAAATTTACTATAGAAAAGGCAATCCCTGGCGTAATTAAAATTTGCGACAGTGAAAAATTTGTTTTTGAATAATTTACTATAGAAAAGGCAATCCCTGGCGTATTTAAAATTTGCGACAGTAAAAAATTAAATTTTGAAAAATTTAATATAGAAAAGGCAATCCCTGGCGCAATTAAAATTTGCGACAGTAAAAAATTATTTTTTGAAAAATTTACTATAGAAAAGGCAATCCCTGGCGCAATTAAAATTTTCGAAAGTAAAAAATTATTTTTTGAAAAATTTACTATAGAAAAGGCAATCCCTGGCGGATTTAAAATTGGCGACAGTAAAAAATTAATTTTTGAAAAATTTACTATAGAAAAGGCAATCCCTGGCGCAATTAAAATTTGCGACAGAAAAAAATTATTTTTTGAATAATTTACAATAGAAAAGGCAATCCCTGGTGTAATTAAAATTTGCGAAAGTAAAAAATAATTTTTTGAAAAATTTACTATAGAAAAGGCATTCCCTGGCGCAATTAAAATTTGCGACAGTAAAAAATTATATTTTGAAAAATTTACAATAGAAAAGGCAATCCCTGGCGTAATTAAAATTTGCGACAGAAAAAAATTAGTTTTTGAATAATTTACTATAGAAAAGGCAATCCCTGGCGTATTTAAAATTTGCGACAGTAAAAAATTAAATTTTGAAAAATTTAATATAGAAAAGGCAATCCCTGGCGCAATTAAAATTTGCGACAGAAAAAAATTATTTTTTGAATAATTTACAATAGAAAAGGCAATCCCTGGCGTAATTAAAATTTGCGAAAGTAAAAAATAATTTTTTGAAAAATTTACTGTAGAAAGGGCAATCCCTGGCGCAATTAAAATTTGCGGCAGTAGAAAATTATTTTTTGAAAAATTTACTATAGCAAAGGCAATCCCTGGCGTATTTAATATTTGCGACAGTAAAAAATTATTTTTTGAATAATTTACTATAGAAAAGGCAATCCCTGGCGCAATTAAAATTTGCGACAGTAAAAAATTATTTTTTGCAAAAATTACTATAGAAAAGGCAATCCCTGGCGTATTTAAAATTTGCGACAGTAAAAAATTATTTTTTGCAAAATTTACTATAGAAAAATCAATCCCTGGCGTAATTAAAATTTTCGACAGTAAAAAATTAATTTTTGAAAATTTACTATAGAAAAGGCAATCCCTGGCGCAATTAAAATTTGCGACAGTAAAAAATTATTTTTTGCAAAATTTACTATAGAAAAGGCAATCCCTGGCGTATTTAAAATTTGCGACAGTAAAAAACTAATTTTTGAAATATTTACTATAGAAAAGGCAATCCCTGGTTTATTCAAAATTAGCGACAGTATAAAATTATTTTTTGAATAATTTAGCAATCCTTGGCGCAATTAAAATTTGCGACAGTAAAAAATTATTTTTTGAAAAATTTACTATAGAAAAGGCAATGCCTGGCGCAATTAAAATTTGCGACATTAAAAAATTATTTTTGCAAAATTTACAATAGAAAAGGCAGTCCCTGGCGCAATTAAAATTTGCGACAGTAAAAAATTATTTTTGAATAATTTACTATAGAAAAGGCAATCCCTGCGGATTTAAAATTTGCGACAGTAAAAAATTATTTTTTGAAAAATTTACTATAGAAAAGGTAATCTCTGGCGTAATTAAAATTTTCGACAGTAAAAACTTAATTTTTGAAAAATTTACTATAGGAAAGGCAATCCCGGGCGCAATTAAAATTTGCGACAATAAAAAATTATTTTTTGCAAAATTTACTATAGAAAAGGCAATCCCTGGCGTATTTAAAATTTGCGACAGTAAAAAATTATTTTTTGCAAAATTTACTATAGAAAAGGCAATCCCTGGCGTAATAAAAATTTTCGACATTAAAAAATTAATTTTTGAAAAATTTACTATAGAAAAGGCAATCCCTGGCGCAATTAAAATTTGCGACAGTAAAAAATTATTTTTTGCAAAATTTACTATAGAAAGGGCAATCCCTGGCATATTTAAAATTTGCGACAGTAAAAAATTAATTTTTGAAATATTTACTGTAGAAAAGGCAATCCCTGGCGTATTTAAAATTAGCGACAGTATAAAATTATTTTTTGAATAATTTAGCAATCCTTGACGCAATTAAAATTTGCGACAGTAAAAAATTATTTTTTGAATAATTTACTATAGAAAAGGCAATCCCTGGCGGATTTAAATTTGGCGACAGTAAAAATTAATTTTTGAAAAATTTACTATAGAAAAGGCAATCCCTGGCGCAATTAAAATTTGCGACAGAAAAAAATTATTTTTTGAATAATTTACAATAGAAAAGGCAATCCCTGGAGTAATTAAAATTTGCGAAAGTAAAAATAATTTTTTGAAAAATTTACTGTAGAAAGGGCAATCCCTGGCGCAATTAAAATTTGCGACAGTAGAAAATTATTTTTTGAAAAATTTACTATAGAAAAGGCAATCCCTGGCGTATTTAATATTTGCGACAGTAAAAAATTATTTTTTGAATAATTTACTATAGAAAAGGCAATCCCTGGCGCAATTAAAATTTGCGACAGTAAAAAATTATTTTTTGCAAAAATTACTATAGAAAAGGCAATCCCTGGCGTATTTAAAATTTGCGACAGTAAAAAATTATTTTTTGCAAAATTTACTATAGAAAAATCAATCCCTGGCGTAATTAAAATTTTCGACAGTAAAAAATTAATTTTTGAAAAATTTACTATAGAAAAGGCAATCCCTGGCGCAATTAAAATTTGCGACAGTAAAAAATTATTTTTTGCAAAATTTACAATAGAAATGGCAATCCCTGGCGCAATTAAAATTTGCGACAGTAAAAAATTATTTTTTGAATAATTTACTATAGAAAAGGCAATCCCTGTCGGATTTAAAATTTGCGACAGTAAAAAATTATTTTTTGAAAAATTTACTATAGAAAAGGTAATCCCTGGCGTAATTAAAATTTTCGACAGTAAAAAAAATAATTTTTGAAAAATTTACTATAGAAAAGGCAATCCCTGTCGGAATTAAAATTTGCGATAGTAAAAAAATATTTTTTGCAAAATTTACTATAGAAAGGCAATCCCTGGCGTATTTAAAATTTGCGACAGTAAAAAATTATATTTTGAAAAATTTACTATAGAAAAGGCAATCCCTGGCGTAATTAAAATTTGCGACAGTAAAAAATTAGTTTTTGAATAATTTACTATAGAAAAGGCAATCCCTGGCGTTTTTAAAATTTGCGACAGTATAAAATTAAATTTTGAAAAATTTACTATAGAAAAGGCAATCCCTGGCCCAATTAAAATTTGCGACAGTAAAAAATTATTTTTGAAAAATTTACTATAGAAAAGGCAATCCCAGGCGGAATTAAAATTTGCGACAGTAAATAATTAATTTTTGCAAAATTTATTATAGAAAAGGCAATCCCTGGCGCAATTAAAATTTGCGACAGTAAAAAATTATTTTTTGAAAAATTTACTGTAGAAAGGGCAATACCTGGCGCAATTAAAATTTGCGACAGTAGAAAATTATTTTTTGAAAAATTTACTATAGAAAAGGCAATCCCTGGCGTATTTAAAATTTGCGACAGTAAAAAATTATTTTTTGAATAATTTACTATAGAAAAGGCAATCCCTGGCGTATTTAAAATTTGCGACAGTAAAAAACTATTTTTTGCAAAATTTGCTATAGAAAAGGCAATCCCTGTCTTAATTAAAATTTTCGACAGTAAAAACTTAATTTTTGAAAAATTTACTATAGGAAAGGCAATCCCGGGCGCAATTAAAATTTGCGACAATAAAAAATTATTTTTTGCAAAATTTACTATAGAAAAGGCAATCCCTGGCGTATTTAAAATTTGCGACAGTAAAAAATTATTTTTGCAAAATTTACTATAGAAAAGGCAATCCTGGCGTAATAAAAATTTTCGACATTAAAAAATTAATTTTTGAAAAATTTACTATAGAAAAGGGAATCCCTGGCGCAATTAAAATTTGCGACAGTAAAAAATTATTTTTTGCAAAATTTACTATAGAAAGGGCAATCCCTGGCATATTTAAAATTTGCGACAGTAAAAAATTAATTTTTGAAATATTTACTATAGAAAAGGCAATCCCTGGCGTATTTAAAATTAGCGACAGTATAAAATTATTTTTTGAATAATTTAGCAATCCTTGACGCAATTAAAATTTGCGACAGTAAAAAATTATTTTTTGAATAATTTACTATAGAAAAGGCAATCCCTGGCGTATTTAAAATTTGCGACAGTATAAAATTATTTTTTGAATAAGTTACTATAGAAAAGGCAATCCCTGGCGTAATTAAAATTTTCGACAGTAAAAAATTAATTTTCGAAAAATTTACTATAGAAAAGGCTGTCCCTGGCGCAATTAAAATTTGCGACAGTAAAAAATTATTTTTGCAAAATTTACTATAGAAAGGCAATCCCTGGCATATTTAAAATTTGCGACAGTAAAAAATTATTTTTTGAAAAATTTACTATAGAAAAGGCAATCCCTGGCGTAATTAAAATTTTCGACAGTAAAAAATTAATTTTCGAAAAATTTACTATAGAAAAGGCTATCCCTGGCGCAATTAAAATTTGCGACAGTAAAAAATTATTTTTTGCAAAATTTACTATAGAAAAGGCAATCCCTGGCGTATTTAAAATTTGCGACAGTAAAAAATTATTTTTTGAAAAATTTACTATAGAAAAGGCAATCCCTGGCGTATTTAAAATTTGCGACAGTAAAAAATTATTTTCTGCAAAATTTACTATAGAAAAGGCAATCCCTGGCGCAATTAAAATTTGCGACAGTAAAAAATTATTTTTTGTAAAATTTACTGTAGAAAAGGCAATCCCTGGCGCAATTAAAATTTGCGACAGTAATAAATTAATTTTTGAAAAATTTACTATAGAAAAGGCAATCCCTGGCGCAATTAAAATTTGCGACAGTAAAAATTTTTTTTTTTGTATAATTTACTATAGAAGAGGCAATCCCTGGCGTATTTGAAATTTGCGACAGTATAAAATTAATTTGTGAAAAATTTACTATAGAAAAGGCAATTCCTGGCGTATTTAAAATTTGCGACAGTTAAAAATTAATTTTTGAAAAATTTACTGTAGAAAAGGCAAACCCTGGCGTATTTAAAATTTGCGACAGTAAAAAATTAATTTTTGAAAAATTTACTATAGAAAAGGCAATCCTTGGCGTATTTAAAATTTGCGACAGTATAAAATTATTTTTTGAATAATTTACTATAGAAAAGGCAATCCCTGGCGCAATTAAAATTTGCGACAGTAGAAAATTAATTTGTGAAAAATTTACTATAGAAAAGGCAATCCCTGGCGGATTTAAAATTTGCGACAGTAACAAATTAATTTTTGAAAAATTTACTATAGAAAAGGCAATCCCTGGCGTATTTAAAATTTGCGAAAGTAAAAAATTCATTTTGAAAAATTTACTATAGGAAAGGCAATCCCTGGCGGATTTAAAATTTGCGACAGTAAAAAATTATTTTTTGAAAAATTTACGGTAGAAAAGGCAATCCCTGGCGCAATTAAAATTTGCGACCGTAAAACATTATTTTTTGAATAATTTACTTTAGAAAAGGCAATCCCTGGCGTATTTAAAATTTGCGACAGTAAAAAATAATTTTTGAAAAATTTACTATAGAAAAGGCAATCCCTGGCGTAATTAAAATTTTCGACAGTAAAAAAATAATTTTTGAAAAATTTACTATAGAATAGGCAATCCCTGGCGCAATTAAAATTTGCGACAGTAAGAAATTATTTTTTGCAAAATTTACTATAGAAAAGGCAATCCCTGGCGTATTTAAAATTTGCGACAGTAAAAAATTATTTTTTGAAAAATTTACTATAGAAAAGGCAATCCCTGGCGTAACTAAAATTTGCGACAGTAAAAAATTAGTTTTTGAATGATTTACTATAGAAAAGGCAATCCCTGGCGTATTTGAAATTTGCGACAGTATAAAATTAAATTTTGAAAAATTTACTATAGAAAAGGCAATCCCTGGCGCAATTAAAATTTGCAACAGTAAAAAATTATTTTTTGAAAAATTTACTATAGAAAAGGCAATCCCCGGCGGAATTAAAATTTGCGACAGTAAAAAATTAATTTTTGAAAAATTTACTATAGAAAAGGCAATCCCTGGCGCAATTAAAATTTGCGACAGTAAAAAATTATTTTTTGCAAAATTTACTATAGAAAAGGCAATCCCTGGCGTACATAAAATTTGCGACAGTAAAAAATTATATTTGAAAAATTTACTATAGAAAAGGCAATCCCTGGCGTAATTAAAATTTGCGACAGTAAAAAATTAGTTTTTGAATAATTTACTATAGAAAAGGCAATCCCTGGCGTATTTAAAATTTGCGACAGTAAAAAATTAAATTTTGAAAAATTTAATATAGAAAAGGCAATCCCTGGCGCAATTAAAATTTGCGACAGTAAAAAATTATTTTTTGAAAAATTTACTATAGAAAAGGCAATCCCTGGCGCAATTAAAATTTTCGAAAGTAAAAAATTATTTTTGAAAAATTTACTATAGAAAAGGCAATCCCTGGCGGATTTAAAATTTGCGACAGTAAAAAATTAATTTTTGAAAAATTTACTATAGAAAAGGCAATCCCTGGCGCAATTAAAATTTGCGACAGAAAAAAATTATTTTTTGAATAATTTACAATAGAAAAGGCAATCCCTGGCGTAATTAAAATTTGCGAAAGTAAAAAATTATTTTTTGAAAAATTTACTGTAGAAAGGGCAATCCCTGGCGCAATTAAAATTTGCGACAGTAGAAAATTATTTTTTGAAAAATTTACTATAGAAAAGGCAATCCCTGGCGTATTTAATATTTGCGACAGTAAAAATTATTTTTTGAATAATTTACTATAGAAAAGGCAATCCCTGGCGCAATTAAAATTTGCGACATTAAAAAAATATTTTTTGCAAAAATTACTATAGAAAAGGCAATCCCTGGCGTATTTAAAATTTGCGACAGTAAAAAATTATTTTTTGCAAAATTTACTATAGAAAAGGCAATCCCTGGCGTAATTAAAATTTTCGACAGTAAAAATTTAATTTTTGAAAAATTTACTATAGAAAAGGCAATCCCTGGCGCAATTAAAATTTGCGACAGTAAAAAATTATTTTTTGCAAAATTTACTATAGAAAAGGCAATCCCTGGCGTATTTAAAATTTGCGACAGTAAAAAACTAATTTTTGAAATATTTACTATAGAAAAGGCAATCCCTGGTTTATTCAAAATTAGCGACAGTATAAAATTATTTTTGAATAATTTAGCAATCCTTGGCGCAATTAAAATTTGCGACAGTAAAAAATTATTTTTTGAAAAATTTACTATAGAAAAGGCAATGCCTGGCGCAATTAAAATTTGCGACATTAAAAATTATTTTTTGCAAAATTTACAATAGAAAAGACAATCCCTGGCGCAATTAAAATTTGCGACAGTAAAAAATTATTTTTTGAATAATTTACTATAGAAAAGGCAATCCCTGGCGGATTTAAAATTTGCGACAGTAAAAAATTATTTTTTGAAAAATTTACTATAGAAAAGGTAATCCCTGGCGTAATTAAAATTTTCGACAGTAAAAAAATAATTTTTGAAAAATTTACTATAGAAAAGGCAATCCCTGTCGGAATTAAAATTTGCGATAGTAAAAAAATATTTTTTGCAAAATTTACTATAGAAAGGCAATCCCTGGCGTATTTAAAATTTGCGACAGTAAAAAATTATATTTTGAAAAATTTACTATAGAAAAGGCAATCCCTGGCGTAATTAAAATTTGCGACAGTAAAAAATTAGTTTTTGAATAATTTACTATAGAAAAGGCAATCCCTGGCGTATTTAAAATTTGCGACAGTATAAAATTAAATTTTGAAAAATTTACTATAGAAAAGGCAATCCCTGGCCCAATTAAAATTTGCGACAGTAAAAAATTATTTTTTGAAAAATTTACTATAGAAAAGGCAATTCCAGGCGGAATTAAAATTTGCGACAGTAAATAATTAATTTTTGCAAAATTTAATATAGAAAAGGCAATCCCTGGCGCAATTAAAATTTGCGACAGTAAAAAATTATTTTTTGAAAAATTTACTGTAGAAAGGGCAATACCTGGCGCAATTAAAATTTGCGACAGTAGAAAATTATTTTTGAAAAATTTACTATAGAAAAGGCAATCCCTGGCGTATTTAAAATTTGCGACAGTAAAAAATTATTTTTTGGATAATTTACTATAGAAAAGGCAATCCCTGGCGTATTTAAAATTTGCGACAGTAAAAAATTATTTTTTGCAAAATTTGCTATAGAAAAGGTAATCCCTGTCTTAATTAAAATTTTCGACAGTAAAAACTTAATTTTTGAAAAATTTACTATAAGAAAGGCAATTCCGGGCGCAATTAAAATTTGCGACAATAAAAAATTATTTTTTGCAAAATTTACTATAGAAAAGGCAATCCCTGGCGTATTTAAAATTTGCGACAGTAAAAAATTATTTTTTGCAAAATTTACTATAGTAAAGGCAATCCCTGGCGTAATAAAAATTTTCGACATTAAAAAATTAATTTTTGAAAAATTTACTATAGAAAAGGCAATCCCTGGCGCAATTAAAATTTGCGACAGTAAAAAATTATTTTTTGCAAAATTTACTATAGAAAGGGCAATCCCTGGCATATTTAAAATTTGCGACAGTAAAAAATTAATTTTTGAAATATTTACTATAGAAAAGGCAATCCCTGGCGTATTTAAAATTAGCGACAGTATAAAATTATTTTTTGAATAATTTAGCAATCCTTGACGCAATTAAAATTTGCGACAGTAAAAAATTATTTTTTGAATAATTTACTATAGAAAAGGCAATCCCTGGCGTATTTAAAATTTGCGACAGTAAAAAATTATTTTTTGAATAATTTACTATAGAAAAGGCAATCCCTGGCGGATTTAAAATTTGCGACAGTAAAAAATTATTTTTTGAAAAATTTACTATAGAAAAGGTAATCCCTGGCGTAATTAAAATTTTCGACAGTAAAAAAATAATTTTTGAAAAATTTACTATAGAAAAGGCAATCCCTGTCGGAATTAAAATTTGCGACAGTAAAAAAATATTTTTTGCAAAATTTACTATAGAAAGGCAATCCCTGGCGTATTTAAAATTTGCGACAGTAAAAAATTATATTTTGAAAAATTTACTATAGAAAAGGCAATCCCTGGCGTAATTAAAATTTGCGACAGTAAAAAATTAGTTTTTGAATAATTTACTATAGAAAAGGCAATCCCTGGCGTATTTAAAATTTGCGACAGTATAAAATTAAATTTTGAAAAATTTACTATAGAAAAGGCAATCCCTGGCCCAATTAAAATTTGCGACAGTAAAAAATTATTTTTTGAAAAATTTACTATAGAAAAGGCAATTCCAGGCGGAATTAAAATTTGCGACAGTAAATAATTAATTTTTGCAAAATTTAATATAGAAAAGGCAATCCCTGGCGCAATTAAAATTTGCGACAGTAAAAAATTATTTTTTGAAAAATTTACTGTAGAAAGGGCAATACCTGGCGCAATTAAAATTTGCGACAGTAGAAAATTATTTTTTGAAAAATTTACTATAGAAAAGGCAATCCCTGGCGTATTTAAAATTTGCGACAGTAAAAAATTATTTTTTGGATAATTTACTATAGAAAAGGCAATCCCTGGCGTATTTAAAATTTGCGACAGTAAAAAATTATTTTTTGCAAAATTTGCTATAGAAAAGGTAATCCCTGTCTTAATTAAAATTTTCGACAGTAAAAACTTAATTTTTGAAAAATTTACTATAAGAAAGGCAATTCCGGGCGCAATTAAAATTTGCGACAATAAAAAATTATTTTTTTGCAAAATTTACTATAGAAAAGGCAATCCCTGGCGTATTTAAAATTTGCGACAGTAAAAAATTATTTTTTGCAAAATTTACTATAGTAAAGGCAATCCCTGGCGTAATAAAAATTTTCGACATTAAAAAATTAATTTTTGAAAAATTTACTATAGAAAAGGCAATCCCTGGCGCAATTAAAATTTGCGACAGTAAAAAATTATTTTTTGCAAAATTTACTATAGAAAGGGCAATCCCTGGCATATTTAAAATTTGCGACAGTAAAAAATTAATTTTTGAAATATTTACTATAGAAAAGGCAATCCCTGGCGTATTTAAAATTAGCGACAGTATAAAATTATTTTTTGAATAATTTAGCAATCCTTGACGCAATTAAAATTTGCGACAGTAAAAAATTATTTTTTGAATAATTTACTATAGAAAAGGCAATCCCTGGCGTATTTAAAATTTGCGACAGTATAAAATTATTTTTTGAATAAGTTACTATAGAAAAGGCAATCCCTGGCGCAATTAAAATTTTCGAGAGTAAAAAATTATTTTTTGCATAATTTATTATAGAAAAGGCAATCCCTGGCGTATTTAAAATTTGCGACAGTAAAAAATTAATTTTTGAAATATTTACTATAGAAAAGGCAATCCCTGGCGTATTTAAAATTAGCGACAGTATAAAATTATTTTTGAATAATTTAGCAATCCTTGACGCAATTAAATTTGCGACAGTAAAAAATTATTTTTTGCAAAATTTACTATAGAAAGGGCATTCCCTGGCATATTTAAAATTTGCGACAGTAAAAAATTAATTTTTGAAATATTTACTATAGAAAAGGCAATCCCTGGCGTATTTAAAATTAGCGAGAGTATAAAAATTATTTTTTGAATAATTTAGCAATCCTTGACGCAATTAAAATTTGCGACAGTAAAAAATTATTTTTTGAATAATTTACTATAGAAAAGGCAATCCCTGGCGTATTTAAAATTTGCGACAGTATAAAATTATTTTTTGAATAAGTTACTATAGAAAAGGCAATCCCTGGCGCAATTAAAATTTGCGAGAGTAAAAAATTATTCTTTGCATAATTTATTATAGAAAAGGCAATCCCTGGCGTATTTAAAATTTGCGACAGTAAAAAATTAATTTTTGAAAAATTTACTGTAGAAACGGCAATCCCTGGCGTATTTAAAATTTGCGACAGTAAAAAATTAATTTTTGAAAAATTTACTATAGAACATGCAATCCCTGGCGTGTTTAAAATTTGCGACAGTATAAAATTATTTTTTGAATAAGTTACTATAGAAAAGGCAATCCCTGGCGCAATTAAAATTTGCGAGAGTAAAAAATTATTTTTTGCAAAATTTACTATAGAAAAGGCAATCGCTAGCGTATTTAAAATTTGCGACAGTAAAAAATTAATTTGTGAAAAATTTACTATAGAAAAGGCAATCCCTGGCGTATTTAAAATTTGCGACAGTAAAAAATTATTTTTTGAAAAATTTACTATAGAAAAGGCAATCCCTGGCGCAATTAAAATTTGCGACAGTAAAAAATTATTTTTTGAATAATTTACTATAGAAAAGGCAATCCCTGGAGGATTTAAAATTTGCGAGAGTAAAAATTATTTTTTGAAAAATTTACTATAGAAAGTTAATCCCTGGCGTAATTAAAATTTTCGACAGTAAAAAAATAGTTTTTGAAAAATTTACTATAGAAAAGGCAATCCCTGGCGCAATTAAAATTTGCGACAGTAAATAATTATTTTTTGCATAATTTATTATAGAAAAGGCAATCCCTGGCGTATTTAAAATTTGCGACAGTAAAAAATTATTTTTTGAAAAATTTACTATAGAAAAGGTAATCCCTGGCGTAATTAAAATTTTCGACAGTAAAAAAATAATTTTTGAAAAATTTACTATAGAAAAGGCAATCCCTGTCGGATTTAAAATTTGCGATAGTAAAAAAATATTTTTTGCAAAATTTACTATAGAAAGGCAATCCCTGGCGTATTTAAAATTTGCGACAGTAAAAAATTATATTTTGAAAAATTTACTATAGAAAAGGCAATCCCCCTGGCGTAATTAAAATTTGCGACAGTAAAAAATTAGTTTTTGAATAATTTACTATAGAAAGCGCAATCCCTGGCGTATTTAAAATTTGCGACAGTATAAAATTAAATTTTGAAAAATTTACTATAGAAAAGGCAATCCCTGGCCCAATTAAAATTTGCGACAGTAAAAAATTATTTTTTGAAAAATTTACTATAGAAAAGGCAATCCCAGGCGGAATTAAAATTTGCGACAGTAAATAATTAATTTTTGCAAAATTTAATATAGAAAAGGCAATCCCTGGCGTAATTAAAATTTGCGACAGTAAAAAATTATTTTTTGAAAAATTTACTGTAGAAAGGGCAATACCTGGCGCAATTAAAATTTGCGACAGTAGAAAATTATTTTTTGAAAAATTTACTATAGAAAAGGCAATCCCTGGCGTATTTAAAATTTGCGACAGTAAAAAATTATTTTTTGAATAATTTACTATAGAAAAGGCAATCCCTGGCGTATTTAAAATTTGCGACAGTAAAAAATTATTTTTTGCAAAATTTGCTATAGAAAAGGCAATCCCTGTCTTAATTAAAATTTTCGACAGTAAAAACTTAATTTTTGAAAAATTTACTATAAGAAAGGCAATCCCGGGCGCAATTAAAATTTGCGACAATAAAAAATTATTTTTTGCAAAATTTACTATAGAAACGGCAATCCCTGGCGTATTTAAAATTTGCGACAGTAAAAAATTATTTTTTGCAAAATTTACTATAGAAAAGGCAATCCCTGGCGTAATTAAAATTTTCGACATTAAAAAATTAATTTTTGAAAAATTTACTATAGAAAAGGCAATCCCTGGCGCAATTAAAATTTGCGACAGTAAAAAATTATTTTTTGCAAAATTTACTATAGAAAAGGCAATCCCTGGCGTATTTAAAATTTGCGACAGTAAAAAACTAATTTTTGCAAAATTTACTATAGAAAAGGCAATCCCTGGCGGATTTAAAATTTGCGACAGTAAAAAATTAATTTTTGAAAAATTTACTATAGAAAAGGCAATCCCTGGCGCAATTAAAATTTGCGACAGAAAAAAATTATTTTTTGAATAATTTACAATAGAAAAGGCAATCCCTGGCGTAATTAAAATTTGCGAAAGTAAAAAATTATTTTTTGAAAAATTTACTGTAGAAAGGGCAATCCCTGGCGCAATTAAAATTTGCGACAGTAGAAAATTATTTTTTGAAAAATTTACTATAGAAAAGGCAATCCCTGGCGTATTTAATATTTGCGACAGTAAAAAATTATTTTTTGAATAATTTACTATAGAAAAGGCAATCCCTGGCGGAATTAAAATTTGCGACAGTAAAAAATTATTTTTTTGCAAAAATTACTATAGAAAAGGCAATCCCTGGCGTATTTAAAATTTGCGACAGTAAAAAATTATTTTTTGCAAAATTTACTATAGAAAAG
Source organism: Dioctria linearis (assembly GCA_963930735.1). Lineage (NCBI taxonomy): Eukaryota > Metazoa > Arthropoda > Insecta > Diptera > Asilidae > Dioctria > Dioctria linearis. The sequence continues at coordinate 185,694 of CAWVNZ010002105.1, forward strand.
GCAATCCCTGGCGTAATTAAAATTTTCGACAGTAAAAAATTAATTTTTGAAAAATTTACTACAGAAAAGGCAATCCCTGGCGCAATTAAAATTTGCGACAGTAAAAAATTATTTTTTGCAAAATTTACTATAGAAAAGGCAATCCCTGGCGTATTTAAAATTTGCGACAGTAAAAACTAATTTTTGAAATATTTACTATAGAAAAGGCAATCCCTGGTTTATTCAAAATTAGCGACAGTATAAAATTATTTTTTGAATAATTTAGCAATCCTTGGCGCAATTAAAATTTGCGACAGTAAAAAATTATTTTTTGAAAAATTTACTATAGAAAAGGCAATGCCTGGCGCAATTAAAATTTGCGACATTAAAAAATTATTTTTTGCAAAATTTACAATAGAAAAGGCAATCCCTGGCGCAATTAAAATTTGCGAGAGTAAAAAATTATTTTTTGAATAATTTACTATAGAAAAGGCAATCCCTGGCGGATTTAAAATTTGCGACAGTAAAAAATTATTTTTTGAAAAATTTACTATAGAAAAGGTAATCCCTGGCGTAATTAAAATTTTCGACAGTAAAAAAATAATTTTTGAAAAATTTACTATAGAAAAGGCAATCCCTGTCGGAATTAAAATTTGCGATAGTAAAAAAATATTTTTTGCAAAATTTACTATAGAAAGGCAATCCCTGGCGTATTTAAAATTTGCGACAGTAAAAAATTATATTTTGAAAAATTTACTATAGAAAAGGCAATCCCTGGCCCAATTAAAATTTGCGACAGTAAAAAATTATTTTTGAAAAATTTACTATAGAAAAGGCAATTCCAGGCGGAATTAAAATTTGCGGCAGTAAATAATTAATTTTTGCAAAATTTAATATAGAAAAGGCAATCCCTGGCGCAATTAAAATTTGCGACAGTAAAAAATTATTTTTTGAAAAATTTACTGTAGAAAGGGCAATACCTGGCGCAATTAAAATTTGCGACAGTAGAAAATTATTTTTTGAAAAATTTACTATAGAAAAGGCAATCCCTGGCGTATTTAAAATTTGCGACAGTAAAAAATTATTTTTTGAATAATTTACTATAGAAAAGGCAATCCCTGGCGTATTTAAAATTTGCGACAGTAAAAAATTATTTTTTGCAAAATTTGCTATAGAAAAGGTAATCCCTGTCTTAATTAAAATTTTCGACAGAAAAACTTAATTTTTGAAAAATTTACTATAAGAAAGGCAATCCCGGGCGCAATTAAAATTTGCGACAATAAAAAATTATTTTTTGCAAAATTTACTATAGAAAAGGCAATCCCTGGCGTATT